>APFE030460735.1:133977-177380 GCA_000404065.3 Pinus taeda
ACCATCCAGACCTACCTTATTACCCCTGTGGGACTTAATGAAATTCAATTGCGATTGGGAAAGGTAGTTAGCCCAAGTCACTCCCCTATCATTATAAAGGAGGACTGTGAACCATCTAGAGGAGATGTTGAAGGATCTGAGGTGGCTATTGTGCCTACAACAACCGATATAGAGGAAGTTGTTACATTTGTAATGGTGGACCCACGAAGAACTATCACTGCTGTAACAACCAACTTAGGGAAGATTCATTCACCTGTAACAAAAGATTCGACTGTTGTAATGCAAGACCCCTCGTATCCTCAAAGATTGGATGAACCTAGGATGACTTCACAACCCAAATCTGATTTTCTTAGGGAGCTGCAAAATTTTCATGTACGAATTCCTCTACTGCAAGCCCTTAAAGAAGTACCTATTTATGCTAAGACAATGAGAGATTTGCGGAACAAGAAACCTAGGAGGAAGCCTGAAGATCTTGCCACCATACATGTGATGGGGAAATTATCTGAATTAATGTGTGCTCAACCTCTCCTAACTAAGTATAGTGATCCAGGAAATCCTACGGTCACTATCTACATTAATGATCAGCCCATATCCAACACATTGATTGATCTTAGGGCTGCCATTACGTAATGACGAAGGACCTCTTTATCACTCTTGGGCTACAGGGACTCATACATACTCCTACTATACTTTAATGAGCAGACAGGTCCCGTGTTAAACCTAAGGGGATGTTAGAGGATATAGTGATTACAATAGCTTCCTGGAGGTATCAGGCTAATTTTCTTATCTTACAGACCAAATCCAATTTGGGGGGGCATCCTTTGATCTTAGGGAGACCTTGGCTAGCCACTACGGATGCATTTATAGGCTACAGGTCAGGATCTATGGTGATCTCGGATGTCCAGGAAATATAGAACCTTAATATTTATCCCCCAAAACCAAATGTGGATGTGTACAACCTTTCGTGGGATGAGTTTGAGCCTCAGTCAGATCTTTCCCTGCCACTCCTCACTCTGGGGAAAGCCGAGTATTTCAAAAATGAGACAGAAGATGATGTCATTAACGGTTTTATTAGTAACTCACTTTCAGCCACTTCTATTAATAATTCAAATGAGGAAGAAGAGGTGGAAGATATAGATTTTTGACAAATGAGACCCACTCCGAATATTGATAGAAGTCCAATTGAGATCGAGTCTAAAAAGTTTTTAAATTTTAATCCCAACCTGACTACTGAGTAAAACCAATGGTTGTTATAGCTATTATAGAAATATAATAAGGCATTTGCATGGGACTATACGGATATGAAAGGGATCCACCCTAACCTATGCACTCACCCTATTTATTTGAAGGATGGTTGCAAACCAGTTAGACAGCCACAGTGTCGCATGAACCTTGCACTAAAGGAGGTAGTGAGAGAAGAAATACAAAAACTCTTGAGTGCTAATTTTATTTATGCAATATCTGACAGTCAGTGGGTGTCACTAGTTGTCATCATTCCTAAAAATAACGGAAAGTGGAGAGTCTGTGTTGACTACAGAGAACTCAATAAGGCCACTCAGAAGGACCATTTTCCCTTACCATTTATAGATCAGGTCCTTAATACCCTCTCTGGAAAGAAATTATTTTCATTTTTGGATGGATTTAGTGGTTACAATCAGATATAGATTGCCTTGAAAGACCAAGATACAACAACCTTTACTTGTCGTTGGGGGACCTACGCATACAAAGTACTTCCTTTTAGGCTCTGTAATGCGCCAACAACCATTAAAAGGGAAATATTGGGAATTTTTTCTGACCTATTAAATGATTGCCTGGAAATCTTCATGGATGATTTTACACCTTATGGAGATGCTTTTGAAACAACATTAGTCAATCTAGAAAAAGTGATCGAACAGTGTGTACAGACTAATGTTGCTGTGAGCACTGAGAAAATTCAAAACGAGGTACATAGTATTTTGGGGCATGTAGGGTATTACAGGAAATTTATAGAAAATTTTTCAAAAAATAGATCACCATTATATTCCTTGTTCATGAAGGATTTCTTGTGGAAAAGGAAGTGTGAGCATGCCTTCTTAAAGTTGAATGTTGTGTATCAGCAGCTCTGGTCTTGCGAGGACCTAATTGGCACCTGTTGTTTCACATCGCTATGGATGCATCGGATATTGTTATAGGTGTTTATTGAGAGATTAAATTGTCAGATTAAATCCCTTAATATTAATTGTCAACCCGGGGTTCGTAAACATGAGTTGCCTTGCGCTTTCTTCATTCAGGGTTAAGTTAGAGTTTTAACACTTCCTTATAATGTTTCGTGTAGTAATAAACGTACTCACACTTACAAAAATTTAGCTATCAAAAAGCAAACCCAACAATCAAATTCAATCTAGAGATCTCAAAAGCCTTTACAAACCATAGAATTCAAATCTGAACTCAACAAACTAATGAGCTATGAATATCAAGAAATAAAAATGGAATTCTACTCACACAAAACTTTATTCAATCAAATCCCCAAATGTCGGTACAAGACCTTTTGTTTGTAATATCAGTTTATTCATCACTCAGCAAGCAATCTATAATGATGGTGATTCAATCCTTAAACAGACAAACAAACATATACTAATAACCATTCAATCCTTAAGAAATATATACAAATAAAAATTCATTCCCGAGTAGTCTATAACAATTCAGTTTTTAAGCAAACAAGCAATCTATACTGATAACAACTCAATCAAACAATTGATCTGTACCTAATGGTTTGTTATCCTATTAACAAAGATTTGAAACTTAAGTACTAATCTGGAGAAATCACTCTATTTTATTCTATAACATACTAATTTATCATTTTAATTGCAATTAAGTAATCTACATGTCTCAATTTGATGAAAACAACTCAAACACTCAACCTCTTCAGTACCTAGCAATTCAACCAAACAACTCCTAAGAAATTGTACTCTAAATCCTTCTGTAGTCACACCAAGTCTTACTGGCAAATAACCTTACTTGGAGCCATTGTACTTCTGTTCGAAATCTGATTGATATCTGACTCCTGAAAACTAGAATCAATCACCTCACAAAGCAAAGGAAATAGTTTATCTGGACAAATAAAAGAATTATTGTTCACACGAAATAGGGGAAAATCCTTTATCTACTAAACTCAATGAAATCAATCCACACACAAAACAGGGGAATCATTTATCTATTGAACTCGATGAAATCACAGTTTTCAACTAATCATCGAAAGTGCTCATGGGTATGCTATGTTTAATCCATTGATCCACTACATAATTCGAGAGTCCATTTATCAAGTAAAATAGAGCTAATCAATAGTAAACCATCCAATATTCATGAAAGCAATCTTCAACCTAAACAACTTGAAACTAGACCAAAATCGATCAACGAGAACCCTTTTATGGGGTATTGCCTGTAAAATAATTCAAATAAGGAGTCAATCCAATCCAGATCCTGAGGGAACGAAGAATAGTTTGATGGCTAGACAAATTCCGTTCTAATTAGTTCAAACTCACTGAATAGGGTTAACTATAAAAACAATCTTAGCACTCTCAATATATAGATAATTTGTTTCACTCATTAGATGATCATGTGGCACTTCTTGGTTGACTATAAATCAATGCGATAGCAAGCATACTATGTTCCCAAATCAAAGCAAGGTTCAAACGGAAGTTCAACTATTAATTATGGAAATGAAGGAATTGAAGAACATGAATGCATCTACCCTCTTTTAAACAATAAAATTAATACAGTTCATATGTAGCAAGCCAAAACAATTCATTCTAGTCACACAGTGGTTCTATCTGCAATGTACAAAGAAAACCCAGATGGGTGGGCCTAACCACACCTGGAAGCTAGATAAACTTACAGTAAAGAAGAAATCTCAAACAGAATCAATCTATTATCCTCAGCAATCCATCAACGCTTACTCTCAAATTCCAAACAGAACCATTTCAATATTATTAAAGATGAGTTATAGAATTCACTGCGAAATACTTCACTATTGTTAACACTAACTTGACATATTATATCCCCTGCCTTTTATAGGAATTTAATTACAGTTGAACATTGAACTAAAAATGGTAATTTTTAGTAGTATTAACAAGTCGACTCCTCCAGAGAAAATAGGTTTGAACGGCTGCCCCAAATTGGTCCAACAACTTGTAACTAATTCTGAAACTTGATGTATGCCGCAACCAGAGAAAAGAGAATAAAGATCTTGGGATAAAATGTGTTCATTGCAAGGCTGGTGACATATCATCATCCAAAAGCACACGACTTCTTATCCATTGCATTGTTTGAGTACTGAATCCGAATATAACTTTTGAGTACAATAGTAAGGAGCCAAGGTACACTAGATGCATCTTTCCATTATCCTCCTGCACATCTTGCTGAGAAGTCTACACTTGATCATAATAGTTAGTTAGTTTTAGGAATCATCTACCTATATCTGCTTAAATCCAGTAACAAATAGCCAAATGTAACCATAAAAAGATTTACCTCAAATAGGGATTGGGATCATGATAGGGTAGCAAAATACCAAGGAAATAGATTCCATAGTGTCAAAAAGAGATCAAAATGGGGATTGAAGATGGTATTAATAGGAAGAAAATAGAGGATTGATAGTGTTGTTTTGGGCCAACTAGAGGATACGAAACCCTATGCTATTTACTACATAAGCAAAAATCTAACCTTGGCTGAGCTCAACTACACAGTGACCAAGAAGGAGTTATTAGTAGTCGTGCATGCCATCAATAAATTCTGACATTACATCACTAGGTATCAAGTATTTGTACACACTAACCATTCTGTCATTCGTTTTTTATGAATAAGCCAATTACCAATGGTAGGATTACACGCTGGTTATTGATGTTACAAGAATTTGATATCACTATTGTAGATAAGCTTGGAAGAGATAATGCAGTAGATAAATTTATTTCTAGGATAACTATTGATGACAGTTGCACTCCCACTGAGGATTATTTCCCTGATGAATATATTTTTTCTATTTATACTTACTCACCTTGGTATGCAGATATAGCAAATTATCTTGTTGCAAAGAAGTTTCCACAATATTTTTCCTCCAAGGAGAAAAGAAAAATCATACAACAAAGTGCTACATATACTTGGATAGATGGGAACCTCTATCACACTGGACCAGATTTCCAGATTAGACACTGTGTTAGGGAATATGAGTTCTTTGATATCCTTAAAGCCTGTCATGAGGAACCTTATGGAGGACACTTCGTAGACAAGCAAACAAGATACAAATTCCTTTCAACAGGGTATTATTGGCCAACAATATTTCAGGATGCCAAGAAGTTTGTGAAGGGATGTGATAGTTTTCAGACGATGGGCCAACCATTGCAATTAGACAAGATGCCGTTACAACCCCAAATCATCTTAGAACCGTTTGAGAAGTGGGCTCAAAATTTTGTGAGACCAATTAATCCTTCATCTAGACAGAGATCTTACATCTTGGTCTGCACTAACTATGTCACAAAATGGGTTGAGGTGAAGGCACTAACTAGAGCCACGGAGAAGACTATATCAGACTTTTTGTTTGAAGACATATTTGTCTTATTTGGCATACCTAGGGAGATAGTCACAGACAGAGGGCCCTAGTTCACATCTCATAAGATCCAAGAGTTGGTCGAGAAATATAAATTCCGTCATAGAATCACAACACCTTATCATCCACAAGCAAATGGCCAAGTGGAAAGCACTAACAAAGTCATTGAGGGGATCCTTACTAAGACTATGGCCAATCACTGGAGAAATTGGGTTGACAAACTTCCAGAAGTGTTATGGGCATATAGGACTACATGGAGGAATACCACTAGATTCTTGCCATATGAACTTGTGTGTGTCAAGAACCATTTATTCCCCATTGAATTTGAAATCAAGACACTAAGCACAGCATTGCAGGTCAATTTGGATTTGGCTACAACAAAAGGAAGAGATTGAAACATCTCAATGAATTGGAGGAGAAACGGTTAGTTGTTATCCAACAAATAGAGATTATCCAGTAGCAGAGAGCTAAGTGGCATGACAGATTCATAAAGAAGAAGAAGTTCCAGAAAGGAGATTGGGCTCTCTTATATGAATCAAGATTTAAAGACCTCAAGGGTAAGCTCTGCACCAGATGTTTAGCTCCCTATTAGGTAGATGCAGTCTTTGACAATGGGACTATAAATTTGGTGACCATTGACAGTGCGAGGACACCATTTCTTGCAAATGGACACCTTCTTCAGTTATATCACAAACCTACTTCAAGGGATTCATTTGTCAACATTGTCAAAAATTTGGATCTACAGATTACAGGAATAGGGGAAGCCCCTCTGCGTTGCAAAATTTTTAATTTTTCCACTAAGTGTAACTAAAAATCAAATTTGGCTGGTGGTTGTTACACCTTCAAAAATGAATAAAAAATAATAATAATAAATAATAACAATTTGGTTCTGAAAACCTTTTCAGCCACAGACAGACACTTTTTGTAGCAGTTGAAAACCACCTAGTGGCAGCTATTACACACTCTGTAACATCATTTGTTATTTCAAAGCATATCTTACAATAAGTGTTGTTAAGTGACCTTTTCTTCTTTATCTTTTTGAAGAAATTAGAATAATATATATCAGTTGTCTTGGCTATTACACCTCTAACAACCAACAACTTTTCAGGAATAAATGAGATATTTTATTGTAATAAGTAGCAGAACATCACCATGATCCTCGCCATCAGAATTAAGTTCGTGCGTCTTGCTGTAGAGCTTGGTTTGCATGCCACGCCGCCCATTACTTCGCCCCATGTCACCCAGGTATGTCATTAAAAGGTAATATTGAATTCGTTTCATTTCGTAACTATGGCAACTTAACATGACTTTTGACGTCCGAGAATGGCTGTCATATTTAAGCCGAGGGGGAACGAATCATATTGCGACATGATTGTCTCATGATTTGTGATTATTCAAAAAATTCTGCAATTAAGTCATGATGACTTGGTAGTGATTGTTACTTAATGTTGATCATGCCAAAATGGGTAAGTGTACCATCAACAAGACCTCCCCATGGCTCATTATTAAGGCAAAATTCACTGTGCAGTATGAACCATGAGTGCCAAATCCTAATCCGAAATCCTCACTTGTGCCACCCTGCCACCCTACCATTTACCCCTGTTGGAACCACTGAATCCCCGTTCGTAGAAGAGGAAGATAGCAATGCAGGCTAAAACAACTAGGTTGTGTGTCAATTTCCCCAAAGCACCTAAAGGGAAGGAGAAGCAGGTGGGAACAACACTAAATTTGCATAAGAAATGGGAGGAGTAGCAATATGGCATGAGCCAAGGTCCACAAAAGCCTTGGAGGATTACCTAGAAGCATTCCAGATTTTCAAGGATGTAGGTTGGTTCGAATTCTTCTAGAGGTTGGAAGGATCAGACGATGGTCTTGCCATGGAATTTACAAAGAATCTAGAGAGAAACCAGAGAGAGGTCAGAGGGTTGAAGCTAGAGGTCACAGAAGAGGTGATTGCTAGAGTAACAAGACTACCAATGGAAGGGAAGAGGTGATTCAACAGGAAGGTCAGTGACCCCTCACTAAAAGGGGATTTCCTCCAGGAAGAAGAGTTGCTAGTAAAGAGAGGAAGGGGAATTGATATACTGTCACTCCCCCAACCATGGGTAGATGTTTCCCTCTATCTCATCAAGTAAATTACTTGCAAGGAAAGGACAAAAATTGTGTTTAATTATCACTTTCCACTTTTGAACCACCTCCGGGATTAGCAATTCATCAACCTTCCTTACTTCTTGCTAGGAAACGTTAGGCGTATGGCCACGACTATGAAAATAGTTGTGCATCTAGAAACGTGTGTCATCAACCATGGCCTTATCAAACTCATTATGCTAGATGCTTTGAGCTGACAGGGCAAGAATTGGGAAGAATTCATGAGGAAAAGGCCCAGGACCACCCGTAGCAGGAAAAATGAGACGTCTGAGCAAGCTCCAGAGGTGACAAAGGAGCAACCCTAGCCCTCGATAATAAGGGCTAGCAAGAGGTCAGTTGATAAACCAATTGGTGACAAGAGGCCGAAGTACAGGATAAGGGCTAGTGGGCACCCAGAGTCCTCGTCCATGTCAAGAAAGAACAAAGAAGCAACAGAGCAGAAGGACGAGGAGTTGGATCAACAGAAGGGACCTTCTTCACTTGGTAAGAGAGAAACCTAATCCCTGCTATCAAAAATTGAAATTCTGGAGAAAGAAAATAGAGAATTGAGGGAACGACTAGTAGAAAGAAAGGCAGAGCCAAGAGCCCTAGGGCTAGATACTTTGGCAGAGGTCATGGACAAGGCCAGAAGGGGAGATGTCCCAGGCATTCTGTGCGTAGCCTGTGCTGAGAAGTTGGTGGCAGTAGTATTTAAAGTCTGTGTAGGAGATACCACCTCGAGGGAGACTCAAATTGAAATCTGGGAAGATGTTACACAAGAACCTCTCGAGGACATTATTGTTACACAAGAACTAGCAACCGAGACAACACAATCCACAGGAAGTGATTAGGTAATGGATACACAGGAGCCCTTAGTTGACACTGTTATTTCATCAGAACCAACAGGAAGGAGGAAGTCAAACAAGGGAAGGAAGAGGAAGCTAACATCCATGAGCCTACAACCAACAATATCCTTACACAAGAACCAGTAGTGAAGACAGAAGCCGATCCGGAGAAAAACAATGTATAGAACTCTGTGGATCACACTGCTGCTACACAAGAACTAGTAGTGAAAATGGAAGTTGACCAGGAAGATAAAGAAACTGTGACAAAATCTACTGACGAAGTTGTTGTTGCATAAGAACCAGCAACTGAGTTGGAATAGTTTCACCCTCAGGAGGCTGCAACACCCTCAATTGATAGTGCAGGCAGAAGAACACCAGATCCTAATGAAGGATGGTGTTATGAGAAATTGTTGTTGTTTCCAAAGATGCAAAAGTGGAAACAGTTGGCACTCTCTCTACAGGAGGGAGTTATTTCACTCAAAGTACATAAAAGAATGATGGATTCCCTAAGAGAAAAATGGCTAAAATAAGAATGGGAAAGAGAAGAGGAATCATGGAGGCACACAGAGATTATAAATAAGAAGGATGAACAGTTGTATCAACTGAATCGACAAGTCTTGGACCTAATGGATGATAAGACCAAACTCCGTGACCTTACTCTAAACCTACTAGCATGCAGGCGACCATCCTCATCATACCCAGTGTTCCTTTGGGAACGTTATTACTTATTTCATCTAAAGGTAGTCTTTGAAGGTAGGTCCTATATGGGTTCTTCAACCCATACTTTTTTGGAAAATTTTCACTCCTATGACTTTGATGACCAAATCTTGTTGTTTGAGTTGATCTTGCACAATATCATGTGTGAATATGTTAGAACGAATATGGTGGCTAGTGTCCTCTCCTACATGGGCGATTTATAGTCTTAGGCCTTCCTTTCGTTCATGAAGAATCAGATTGAGTGGCACTTGGCCAAGAAATCAGCAGAAGCCAATGAGGAGAGAACAACAATGTGGGTCAGAGATGAACCAGGGATGGGTTACAAACTCCGGCGTGAGTTTAAACTATTCCTGAGCACTCCAAAAATCAAAGAACAATTGAACACCTATAGGAATAGGATCATGAAGATCTACCTCAACCTGTGTACAGAGATGAAAAGTCAAGCATTAGCTAGATGTTTCAAGCGCACTAAGGCCTATAGCACTGAAATACAAGAAGGGGACCTTTTTGAGTATAGGAAATTTTTGGCTACTGTTACATGAGTGCCGGAATATGCTTAGATTGTACAAACACTGGGGGTGTTCTGGATTGGCCTTAGATTCAAATTTCCTTTGATATGGTTTCTAGTGGAGGAATATCAGCCAAATTACTACCTATGTGACTACAAAGAGGAATCTTGGCCATGTCAGTCAATATCCATTCAACGATTCAGATCTCAGGCGAAGACATTGCTGGTGCCTAAAATTTCACATACTTTCATCAGAGGTACAATAGAAGGAGCTGATATTCTGCATGGGCACATGCAGTTGCTTCAGCGGGGGGGAGATGTTGGGTGTGGATTTTTTACCTATTTTCTGAACATTCTTTCCCCAATTTTTACCTTTCTGTCCTCCAGGCCTATGACTTTACATGATCAAATTCCCTGTTTTCTTACCTTTTTAACCTATTCTACCATCATGTTACTTGTTGTATTTTATCGAATAATACGAGCCTTTATTCCTTTTTGTGACTAACTGGTAGAGTATTGAAGAAGTATTTTGGGAAGCTCTTCTTTTCAGGTGATGGATAGAGAGAAGAGAGCTATGAAGCAGACAAGAAGTGTAGATTAACTGTAGAAAAGGGTAAAAAGTTTTGTTGTTACACCCTAGATGTTGTTACAGGCTATTATTACACATTAGATACTGTTACAGGTTGTTGTTACACATTGGATGTTGTTACACGACACACTGATACATGAATCCACTGTTACACCAAAAGTGTTATTGCCAGTGATGCCGCAACATCCTGAACCACCATTCACTCGACGTTGTTGCGCCAAAGTTGGAAAATGTGGGTATTATTCCACATAACAATTGTTGGTAGTAGGGATTGCTTATTTTTAAAGCAACAAGACCCAAGAATTTTCAATCATAACTGTTGTATATTTGTATTTAGAAATAGGTTGTAACTACTTTTATTTTTTATCAGCATGAGAATTGTGAGATTCTCATGACTGATCTATTTCTAATTTCAGGATGTAATAACTATAAAGGAAGTCGATTTTTCATGTACAAGGATACGACATATAGAAAAGCATTATTACTCTGCTTCTATAATTCTGAGTTTACTTTTAATATCAATCAACACAGTGATGTTGTTACTATTCTTCCACTAATTCATTAATCACTTTTGTGTTATTCCTACGCCCTGCTGAGGAGGAAGGGCCCTCCTCTTTGGAAGGGATTACAGTGATAAAGGTAGTGTACATTCTAGTTTAGTCAATTGATTTATGGTTTCTCATTGTTGTTGTACAAATCATGGGATACATTCATTGTCGTTTCCATTTATATTATGCTCGTACACTGAGTTAATCATCATAATGGTAGTAATCGATTGGAGTAGATATTAGTTCCTATGTGGCACGCCCTTGCTTTGATAGATGTGAAGTGTGCTTTAATTCCGTAGAGTGTTTTTTGTCTACATGCATTGTTTGATTCAGCAATTTAGATCAGCGACATCCTTTATTGTTTTATGTATTTTCTTATTCTTGGCTAGAGTGTATCGGCCCAAATTGTATGAAATCCATTGAAACAACAAGACCTACCCTGGGTTGACAATTAAATGTTGTAGTCTCAGTCAATTAAGATTGATTAAAACAACACTACACTTGCTTGGGGCCGATTCTTTAACATTACCCGCTTGCGATATTTGATTTTCCACCTGTGGGGGCCAAGGGAAGCTTTCCACTTGGCACCTCCTGATTCGCTAAAGGACCTTCCCACATCATCCAATCCTTCCATGTAAACAAGTCAAACATCAACTTTGACTTGCTATAAATTCTGCATACGAGCTATGATTTGAGTGTATTTTGCACTGTTGGAATCAGAATGACAATACCTTTGATTGAAGCTAATTTTAACAAAATTCTGACACTTTGTGTTTTGAGCATAATTTTGAGCACCTAATCAACCATGGTCAACCTTGGTCAACCATGTTCAACCGTGTTCTATAAAATCAAACATGGTCATCCATAATCAATCATGGTACACCATGGTTGAACGTCACATTGTGACAAATATTGTCTTGATATGAAAATCAACCACGGTCAACCATGGTCCAACATCTCGTTGTGACAATGATTGTCTCAATATGAAAACCAACCATGATCAACCATGGTCAACCAAGTTTTATTTTAGTGTTTATAATATTTATCTTAGGGTTTATGTACCTTGGGTTTATAATATTAGTCCATTGGGTTTAATATTATTCCCTTGGGTTCATTGCTGGGCTCCAGTATTGTAGTAATAATGTTGCAACTCCTGGGACTCCCTTCTTTACTTTTATCAACCTGGTAATTCGTAACAAACTTGGAAGCGACGGTGTTGTATGCACAAGTACTAGCTCTTGCCACAGTCGTCCCTTGGTTAGCTGGCACAAGTTCGCTAGGGGATTAAGCCAACTTCTATGAGCTCTAAGAAGAAGCTTTTTAGCTGATGGATGGAAGCTAACTCAAAGGAAGCTAATCTACTTGCGGAAAGAAACTGAAAAACTGAAAGGAAATGCAAACCCTAGCAAACCCTAATTTTACCAACTAGCCCTACGGATGCAAAAAAAAGAGAGAATGCAAGCTATTGGAAGAGATGACATTGACTTCTAAGAAGGTAAAATGCATGTGTCTAAGCTGATTCTTTATCTGAAGAAAACATCTTTTTGTATTTTTGAATAAGTTGTTAGAATTACGATGCATGTGATTTAACTGTTTTTGAGTATGCAGAGGTGGATTAGCGAGAGGAAATGCTTGCAAGAGGTTGGGAAGGTTCAGAGAGGGCCTAAGGGGTCGCTAGCACCCTTCCAGAGAGTTTCACAGAGTTTGGCTATTAGGAAACCACTTTCGTGAGCTTCTACAGGAAGTCTGTAGGGGTTCTCCAAGATGTTCTGTAAATTCCTACAGGATGTTCAGAAAGGGGATTTTGGAGGATTGATGGAGGAAGAAAGGTGAAGGAGTGGGTATGGAGGTGGGATAATGGTGTGAGGAGGTACAGGGCTTGGTGAATGGAGCTAAGGAGTGGCAAGGATGGTTGGATTTGTTCAAGGAGGGGTAGAGCAATGTTGCACAAAAATATGGGAATTTGGGGAAAAACGAGCGAATGTGGCAAACGTAAGGCAAGAATCTAGGTTAGAGGATGGAGCAGGTGGGATTGATGGAGTACGGGCTGATAAAGAAGGATTACAAGTGCTTTGCAAGTTGTTTTTCAAACTGAACAAACAAAGACATGGAAAATCAAGGACCTAATTACTTTGACCTAATCTGACCTAGATAACAGCAAAGAAAATGAACAGAAGTCTAATTGCAACAAAATCATGTGAAGTAACTATGCAACTAAGCAATCATGAACCTAAGCATGCAACCACAAGTGATATAAACTTCAGCAAATGAGAATCTAACACTAATACTCGCATGGTGAAGGAAAGGCAGTGTTTTTGGTGGCAGCAAGGTCACCTTGGTCGCAGCTCATTGTCCCACTGAGGGAGAGGTGAGATCTGAGGTGCTTGATAGCCTTTTTCTGAAGAGCTTCCATTTTATTAACCTATCAAATCAATCTAAATGTGAAAAGCCTTCTCAATCATCAACTATGATCTAGGTAACCAAGCAAGATTCTAATCTACTTAACAGAAATTATTTTGCAAAGACATAAAAAGAAAATAACAATACACAAAGGAAGTCTTGGCACTTAGTTTGGGTCCAAACCCAAGAGCTATAGGCTCCTAGGAAAAACTCAGAGCTGAGGCCAAATAAATCTGCCTTTCATTACTCAAAAATAACCATGTCACAAGAAAGTTATACAACAACAACTACTAAAATGTGCTGAGAAAATAACAACACTTTAGTGCGAAATACAACAATTCTAAAAGTAACCTACGAAGGCTAGAAGCCTTCCTATTTATGCACTACGAGGGTCTCCAACAGCCCTCCTTAACTCAAGGGGCTCGGCTGCTCAAACTTCCAGTGATCAGCCACTTTACACAAGACTACTCGGCTGCCCTTGGGAATCCTTTTCGGTGGCCTGCTAAACTCCGAGCTGTGGGTGGAGATTTCGAGGAAGGGGCCATTTAATGCAGGGGACACCCTTCCTATGAATCCTCACCCTTGTTCCTTCATGCTTGGCTGTCATCTGGCTCATAATTTCTTGGCCCTGGTCCAAAGTTTGTCCAAAAATCTGCATTAACAACGTGTTAGCCTCCTTGGTTAAGTGACTATCCTCATTCATTCAACTAACATAAATATACTCAAAAAACATGCATAAACTATGAAAAATGGTGGATTGATGAAGAAAAACTAGGAAAAATGAGCCTAGTAACTTACCCAATTCCGGGGCTCATCGTCATCCCCCTGCTGAATGGGTTGCTCATCCTCTGAGCAACTAATCCATCTCGTCATCCTTGATTGCCTTGACTACCTCCCTCACATCCCAGGCCTCCGAGGTGATATCTTCTTCACGGTCATGAAATCCTTTTCTTTCCACTTCTTCCTGTTGCTTGTGTTCCTCCTCTTCTTTCACTCCCTCTAGCATCCCCAAAAGCAAGGGAGGACTAAACTTGAGGTCGATCCAGTTGGCATGAAGCTTCTGCATGGACTATTTGTAGAGGGGTACTCTCGCCAAGGCCTCCCTCATCCTTGTTGGGGACTGGTATTCTCTTATTTTTAGGCTATGGGACAGTGAATTCCACCTCCGAGAGCAACCATGAACACAGTTATCCCCCAACAGTCTCTCCATGTCCTCAAAATGGGCTATGGCTCTAGATTGTCGTTCAATGTAGTCTGGTAGGGCCTGAGCATCATTGGCCAAGTGCTGGTGGGTGTATATTAGTGCTGAGGGATCCTCCGATTCTGCTCTGTTCATTAGTGGCTCCTTTAGTTCCCTGTCCATAACATTTCGGACCTTTGCTGCTCTCTTTTCTTCATGATTTAGCCAGGAGGCCATGGCCATCAATTGCACATCTCCTACTGCAGCATTGGGATCCCACAAATTCAAGTTGGGAAGAGCCAAGTTGTGTAGGTAGAACTCTAATAATTTGGCCTTGTCCTCTAATGAGCTACTGTCAATAAAGCCATGAATCGATGGTAGTTTTGAAATAGAGTGGTGCCCCTTTGGGCCAAGGTGTTGACCTGGAACTGCAACCACTGATCCTTTAGGTATAAGGCATATGATTTGGCAGGTTGTCTACACTGCATTGCCTCCACTGCCCAGCTGGCCATGCAGGCCAGTTGGGCCTTCTTCTCTTGTACCTGTTGCCTTAGGGACTGTATCTCCTGTGCTGCTTCCAATTCCTTCTCCTGTAGCTGTCCAGTCAGTGCCTCAAATTCAGCCTGCAACACAGCTCTCTTCTGTTGTTCATCAGGGGTTTCCTTGTCTATTGTGGGCTCCTCCTGTTGTCATTGTTCCCCCAAGGTGTGGGGTTTGTCTTCCTTATAGTGTCCCTATAACTATAGCTGCTATTTAAGCAGCTTGTTTTCTTCCTGTAGCTTGGCCCACTGGCTGCTCTCTACATGTCGTACCATAGCCAATTCCTTTCTTGCCTCTTTGAGCTGTTCTTCCAAGGGACCTATATCTGCCACACCCTTGGACTTGGTGATCTTCATCCAAGTGTGGGTCCTAACTCTCTCTTCTTCTAGTGCAAAGAAGAGTGGCACTGCGAATTTTTGGGGAGTTATCTTCCCGACCTCTAACAGGTTATAGTAGGAGCCCAAGCTAGGTTGGGGGCTAGGTTCCACAATGATTTTAGTCTTATCTTCCTCCTGGGATGATTTAGCTGCCTTTTCTTCCAATTCCTTGGTCTCCTTTAGTCTAGCCAGTGTTTCCTGTAGAATTGTCTCAGCATCCTGTAGAGAGGTCTTTGTGTCCATCATTTTAATCCTTTCTCTCCAGGTGGACATTTTCGGGCTTTCCCGTTCATAGGTGATGGATGCTTTTGGGGGATACCTTTCCTGGTGTCTAGCTATGGTGTCCTTAATCGTAATTGGTTCTTTTGACTGTGGCTGGGGTCTGCCAGCTTTTATCCACGTGCTCTTTCTTGCCTTAAAATACATGGAAGGCTCCCTTTTTCGCTTCCCCTTTTGCTTTGGAGATGTGCTTAAGGTAGCCAACACAGTTGCTTCCTCCCTGGCCAAAATCTCAAGTGATTTCTCCTTTTGCTGCTCTGTTTCCATACTTCCTATAGAAACTGTTTCAACTGGTTTCATGCTTCCTGTAGAAATTGTTTTCATGCTTCCTGTAGAATCTGTTTTCATGCTTCCTATAGAATCTGTTTCTATCTATTTGGCTGGATTTGTCTTTCCTTTTAATTTCTGTGTGGTGGCCTTGGTTGTGCCCTCCTTTGTTTTGACTTTTTCAGTCCTCTCTTCTCTACTCTGCAATCGTTTTTCCCTGGGCATTTGTCCCATTGATCCTCCACAGTTTTAGGCTCAGCAACTTGGCCTTCTCCTTGTTTCTCTTTCTATTCTTTCTGTGGTGGTCTGTCCTGTGTTGCTTTGCTACTAGCTTTCTCTCCTGCCTCAGTGTGTTCCTTTTCTTCACCGTTGGATGAGGTGAATTCCTCGGCTAGAATTCGAATATCATCGTCTTTGGACATGTTGCGGAAAATCTCCAGGAGAGGGGGACAATGTAGGTGTGGAGCGCATCTTCCACTAAGAGCTTGATAAGCCCATGATGGGCTAACTAATCTGGTGTTCCTTCCTTCAATTTTGTGCCACATTCAATTAATGATTGCAGAAGAAAATAGGGGATGCTCAACTTCTATTCTGGAGGTAAATCCAACCCATGTCTTAGTTCTCTTAGCAACTAGAAATGATAGCCGTAGAAAATACTGAACCGCCCCTCACAAGTAATGTATTTCATGATTTGGAGATTGGCTTCACTCCAGAGAGGATGTAAGCTGGCTCTTCGAACCCCGTTCTTGTCTTCTGCAAACTGTTCCTCAGGTAGGAAGAATTCTTTCTTGGCTTTTTGGCCCAATGCCCTCTCCTCTTTGCTCCAAGGTATCCCTAATGGCAGACCAGTAACTCACTAATGAGTTCAGGGGTAAGTTGTAGGGTAAGCCCTCTGAAGTTCAGTGTGGCCTGTGTCTTTGATTTAGGTTGCAAGGACATTAAGAATTCCTCCGTTACCTCATCGTCATGACCCTGGATTTTGTCACAAAAGGTCATCCAGTTGGCACGGGTGAATAGGTTCCCCACCTCAGGGTGTTCACGCAATTTACTAGAATCCAAGGGTTCCTTCCTGATAAACCCCCCTGGCATGGTGAGAGTGCTCTATTTCAATGCTCTGAGCAGAAAGGTAATGTTGTTCATGGTTTCCTCCTTTGAACTTGAAGACAGGATCTCTCAGGTGTTTAATTTTTAATTTTCACCAATTCCCTGCTTCTAATGCTTTTGCTGCCCAAAACTCTATTGCTTGTGTATAGCAGGAAGAATTAGGTTTCCACGAATAGGACACAAAGCTCAATTTTCATCCCGAGCATACATACAACTGTGTAAGTTCAAATTCTGCATACACAGGTTATCCTTCATAGTGCTTTATCTTTTCTATAGGAAGAATTTTTCAATAGGAACCGTGGAGGAGAATGTTGACGCAGAACCGACTGAGAAATTTCGTGTAAGACACAGGCAAACTGCTATTTTTGACCCACAGGCAGACTTCTCTCTAACCCTCCAATTCAAGACAGTTCAATTCACCACTTTTTCTGAAACATATCATGCATGAAAGAGTTTTTCGAGCCTACCTCTCTCAGAACTCCAAATTCGATGTAGAAAAGTCCAAGCTTCTCCACTCTGGAAGACTATGCCATACTTCCTGTAGAAATTCTTCCTATAGAACTCTTTTCCGGCCTCTGAAGGATGTAACTGAGCCTTTGAATGAGCTCAATATGCAGGAGAATTTTGAAACAGGCCGAAAAGCTCGGTGGAGGATGATGGGTTAACAGATTCTGGAAGTGGAGGACGAGTACTTCAGCCAAGGACATTGCAAGTGGAAATGAATAGTGGGTGGTGTGAGCCTTCAACCAAAAATTTTTGAACAACGACGCAATTTGTGGCAAGGGGGTGAGGTGGCCGGACCGAACCATTATCCAACGTCACAACCATCATTTCTCTCTGTGTCCCTGGCCGCCATTACCTCCCCTCTGCCATTAACCGTCGTCACCACTGCCAGTCCCGCCGATTTTCCCCTACTGGACACTCCACACTTGTCGGCTGCATGGCTCATTGGAAATTTTGAACATAACTGAGCTTGTTCGGATCTCATGAAGCTGTGTAACTGGCTGAGGGTGGCCAGTTTGACTGGCCTCTGATCCTCGTTCAATCCGAACCATTTTCACAGGCATGCAGTTTCTAAAATATAGTTTATGTAATTGACGAATGAGTTGAGACACTTACCTGCATGGCCGTGGACACGCTATGCAGACTTTGGGTCTTAGAATCACTACCCCGCTTACTGTTGCCTCGTGCATGGGTGTTGGAGCCTATTCTTTCATTTGTTGAAGTTGCATGCATGGCTTTGGAACCTGATCCTTCGGTTGGCAACGTTGCATGCACAGGCTCTGTCTGGTTTCAGCTGTCGAGGATGTGTTCACATCCAAGAGAAGCCTTTTTAGATGTTCCCTATGTTGATTTCAATTGTCCCTGCCTCCAGAGTATGTGTTCCAGAGGGATCAGCTACTATGGGATTCCTGTAGGATGTCCTATAGCTGCTTCTCCTCTTGGGATGCAGGCTAAACGAGCAGTGCCATATTGCGGACGAGGACCGGATGCATGGATGAAGAGTCTAGATGGAGCTTAGATAGGTAGAGTGTGTGAGACTTTGTTGCTGGACTTGTCACTTAAAAAATTTTGTTGTCATTCTGATGAAAACATGGTTTCTTGTATGACTGTGCAGGAACACATAACCAGGTGGGTGACAAAGGTGTAAAGAGATGGAACAGGGTGCCATATGGTGAGGGGTTGAATAGAGGGGTGGCTACAGGCCTAATAAACTGATCCCATCCATTAGATTCCCTTTCAAAATTGAATTTGGCTCATCCAAAGGTTCTACACGATGTTTCCTGTAGAAATACAGAAATTCCTCTAGAAAGCCCATAACTTCTTGTAGAAAGCCTAGAATTTCCTATAGAAGGTAGAATCTCGACTTGAATGTGATCAAATCCTAGGAAAGGCGAGTGGCGATAGAGGGACTGTTTGAAGGGATGTCCTGGAGCTTGGTACAGACCCCTATCCTCGTTTTGTGAGACCCTCCTTACCTGTAGTGTATTCCCTACAACCTGCAATTATTTCACAGAGATTAAGCCTTTTTTTTCTCTTTTCCTTTCATTTCTTTTTGAGAGACAGTTAGGGCACCTCCATGAGGTTTTCACCCTAGCCATCTACCCTGGGCGCCTCGAAGAGGTTTTCACCCAAGGATCTTTTTATTCCATTTTTTATTTTTCTAGAGACAATTGGGGCGCCTCCATGAGGTTTTCACCCTCACTGTGTGCCTTGGGCACCTCAGAGAGGTTTTCACCCAAGGATCTTTTTATTCCTGTTTTTTTTCGATGATGATCAAGGTGTGGGTGGAATAGAGGCAGGGCCCTGCTCCACTACCAGCACTGATTTGTACAAAGTTTCAGTGAACTCCTGCCTCGAAAGGGGTTTCCTGTAGATTTTCAATTGATGCCCATTGACGAGCATGGGGATGGCTTCCTCATCAATGGTCCTGATAAGGACTGAACCATTGTCATTTCATTTCTCCATTGTATATGGTCCTAACCATCTTGTCCTTAGCTTCCCTTTGAAATCTTTGTATCTTAAGTCATACAGTAGCACCCAATCTCCTGGCTAGAATTTATTTTCATTAAGGTGTTGGTCATCCCATATCTTCCTCTGAAGTTGGACTACTTCTCAGTGGGGAAGGGCTTGCATTCTCTATTCATCTAATCCATTCAGCTGCAGTAATCTTTCACGTTGAGCATGGCTGAGATCTAAGTCCAGCTGAGCTGCCACCCTCAATGTGTTGTACTCAAACTCTATGGACAACAAAGCTTTCTTCCCATAGACCAACTCATAAGGTGTGAAACCTGTTGTAGGTTTCCAAGTGGTGTTGTAGGCCGAGGTGGCCTCAACCAAGCAATCTGCCCAATCCTTTCTACTGCTACTCACCACCTTAGTCAAAATCTCTTCTAATGCTCTATTAGTGACTTCCACCTGCCCATTTGCTTGTGGATGATATGGGGTGGAAGTTCTGTGCTTGATCTTGTGATGAGTGAGCAGGTCTCCAATCAAGTTAGAGGTGAACTGGCTTCCTTGGTTGGTGACTAACTCTCTTGGGTAGCCAAACTTGTAGAAGATATTTTCCCTTAAAAACTCAGCCACTTTTTCTTATGTCGCTACCTTGATTGCCTGTGTTTCTGCCCACTTTGTCAGGTAGTTGGTGCACACAATGATGTAAGACCTTTGGTTTAAAGGAGGGTTGATCGGACCCACAAAATCCATGCCCCACTTCTCAAATGGATCAAAGGTCACTTGAGGTTGGAGGGGAATTTCATGCCTTGGAGTCGGTTTCCCCATCCTCTGGCATCGGTCACACTGGCTGATGTATCTTCTAACATCTTGATGAAGAGTAGGCCAATAGTAGCCTGCCTATAGAATTTTGAAGGCAATCCTTTTTGCTGCAAAGTGGCCTCCACAGGTTCCATCGTGACAGGTTAGGAGGATGTCAAAGACTTCCTCCTCCTAACACAACACCTCAAGATCTAATCTGGGCCAAGTTTAAACAAGTTGCCCCCAATCCAAGTGAATGGGGCACTCTTCCTCACAATTCTTCTCTTCTCCTTTGAGGATAGATGCAGAGGGAACTGTACTGAGACCAAGTAATTTGCTATATTAGCAAACGATGGAGAGAGTACTGAGATAGCAAACAGGTGTTCATTTGGCATCTGGTCATCCACTGTCCCTTCTTCACCTACAGGGAAATCCAATCTAGACAGGAAGTTAGGAAAAATGTTTTCCTTACCTGGCTTATCGACAATAGTCAAATAAAATTGCTGCAACAAAAGTAACCATCTAATGATATAAGCATTTACATCAGGCTTATTCATTAAATATCTAATCACAGCATGATCAGTGTGTACAAATGTTTGATAACCAGTGATGTAGTGTCTGAACTTGTTTAGGGAATGGACTACAACCAGGAATTATTTTTCGGTTACAGTATAGTTCATCTCTGCCTTGGATAGGTTTTTGCTAACGAAGTATATGGCATATGGTAGTTTCTTCTCAACTTGTCCTAAGGCTGCCCCTCTAGCTTTGTTCGAGGCATCATGTGTGGATGTGGAAAGGTAGGGCCCAGTTTGGACCTCTCAAGATCGAGGCGGTCACCAGCTTATCTTTCAATTCATCCAGAGCCCCTTGATAGTCGTCAGTCCATTTAAACTCAACATCTTTCCCTAAGAGGCTAAACAATGGTGAGGCTAGCTTATTGAAATCTTTAATGAATCTTCTATAATATCCTGCTAAGCCTAGAAAACCCTGAACATCTCTTACTTTTTGAGGAGGTGGAACCTTTTGGATGATAGCAATCTGAGAAATGGTATGACCTAGCACAGTCCCTTCAGTCATCAGGAATTCACATTTTTCGGGACTGAGGGACAGGCTCATCTCAATACACTTAGTTAAAACGTTCCCCAGGTTAGTAATTGCTTCTTGGAAGTTGGACCCATAAGGAGTAAAATCATCCATATAGATTTCCACCGAATCATGAACCAGTTCAGCAAGGATGCTCAATAATACTCTCTGGAAAGTGGCAGGAGTGTTGCACAACCCAAAGGGAAGGACCCGATAGGCAAAGGTACCCCATGGACAAGTGAAGGTGGTCTTATCTTGGTCCTCCAGGCTAATTTGGATTTGATTATACCCGTTGAACCCATCTAGGAAAGAGAAGAACTTCTTTCCTGCCAGTCCATCCAACACTTGATCTATGAAAGGAAAAGGGAAATGGTCCTTCTTAGTGGCTTTGTTCAGTTCTCGGTAATCTACATAGATTCTCCACTTCCCATTTTTCTTGGGCACAAGCATTAGAGGTGAGACCCACTCACTGCCAGAGATGGGGTAGATGAATCCTGCATCCAACAATTTTTGCAATTCTTCTTTGATAATGTCTTTAAGGGCTAGATTCATTCTCCTCTGAGGCTTCCTGACTAGTTTACAATCCTCTTTAATGTAGATGTGATGGGTATAGACCGAAGGGTGGACTCCTTTCATCTCCTTAAAGCTCCAAGTGAAAGCATCCAAATGACTGTTCAATAAGTTACACAGCTCCTTCTCCTGGGAGGGAGATAGGGAGGAGTTGATATTTAAGGTTCTTTCAAGGAAAAATTTCACACTCTTAACTCTAGGAGAGGTCGGATCAGTCACAAAAATGTTCACTAAAGCACTGGTTTGGGTATCTTCCACCAACTCCACTAATGACAGTGCACCAGGAGGTGGGTCTTGAATCAAATTATCAATCAAGTCATCCTTGGTTTGAGGGCCTCCCCTGGTGGCTTCTATTATGCACAAAGGTGTAGAGTAGACCTCGTCCTCATCTCCCTCTTCCAACCAGAGTGGTAAGTCATGTTATAGCAGAGGTTGGGCAGGAGGATAGAGGACTAGCTGCTTGGACATAGGCCCATTCTTGATGGTCATGCTTCCAGCTCAACAATTGATGTAAGCATCTGTAGTAGATAACCAAGGCATTCCCAAAATGAGGGGGTATCCAGTGAGTTTTGCCTTTGGATAAAGGACCAAGAAGTCCATAGGGTACTCCCAAGAGTCAACAGAGACTAGGACATCTTCCAAAATCCCTTCAGGAGTCAGGGTGGAGCAGTCTGCTAACTGCAGTACTGTCGAGGTCTTCCTTAAGGAACTCTAAAGGTTGAGTTTAAGCATAGTGTCCCTGGTCATCACATTAATGGCAACCCCTAGATCGATCAAGGTGTGGGGGATTATGGTGCCATTGATGTGGACATCAACTACAGGACTCCTAGGGTCCAAATATTTTAGACAGATTACTTGCCCCAACATTAGATCGGACAGTTGTCCTATGACATTGATAGTTGGGGCATCTCTCTTGCGCTTTCCTGGATGCCTGAAACACTTCTCCTTGATCAATTTTTTGTATATTGGTACATCTTTTATGGCCTGAAGAAGTGGTATTTTCACACGAAATTGCTTAAGTTCTCCCAGAAGTTCAGTCTCCTCTGGGTTTGGTTGTGTGGTTACTATTAGTCAATCAGGAAAGGGTGGAATGGCTTTGGGTTCACTTTCATGTTTTTCTTCCTCATCCTCCAGGGGAGGAAGTTGGCAGTCTGGAAGTACCTTCCCAGATCGCAGGTTGATCTCATGGATCTCCATAGCATAGGTAGGGCATGTCGTCTCCCTAGTGTATACCTGTTGGGCTTGTCCATTGTTAGGGTTCGGGTTCAGTTGGGTAGGCATCTGGGGTTGTCTTGGAGGAGCAGGAGGTAATGGTTGTGGTTGAGCAGGTGGTGGAGGCAGAATGGCGGGAAGGGAGTTGTATTGGGGCCTCCACCCCTGCTGAGGTGCATTCCACTAAGGTTGTGGCTGGACATGTGAGTGAAATGAATGAGCAGTGGGTTGAGTATGGTATTGAGATGGATAAGACCACGGAGGAGGTGCGGACCAGGAAGGATGAGTAGGGGGACCCCAAGAAGGTATTTGAGCGGATTGGTTGGGGCTATAATAAGCTTGGTATGTCCCTTGCATCCCCTGCTGGTAAGGTCTGGGCCCATGCAGCCTCCTTTGGTTGAGGAAGTAGAGAGGTTCAGTGGTTGCCTCAGTCCCCTGGTACATGGCTTTAAATTCGGGCAAGGTTGGGCATTGGTGTGTGGGGTGGTCTTCCTCACAAATGAAACATACCTCTATTGAGTACAATGGACACTCGTTCTTAGGGTGCTTCCTCGTACATCTGGGATAGAAAATGGTTAAAGCCCTCTCAGCTTCCTCTTTCTTTTGTTGGATTCAGAAAGCATCAAGTTGCATGGAAATAGTCTGTCTCATCTCACATTTGAGGTCTTCCATCTGATTAGCAAACTCATGCTTGGAGAAGGTGGTACTAGCCGAAAGTGGATTCCCCCTACATCTTTTTTGGGCTTCCCTAGAATGGTTTCTAAACACAGCCTTTATGTCCTCATAAGGTAGTTGGTAGATGTCTCCTCCAGCTAGCAAATGAAGGGTATCTAGAAGGTCTTGAGGGACTCCTCGGAGCGGAACTAGCTTCAGAGATTCAGGGTTAAGTGTGCACCTGGCCTGTTTATAACTAAGTTGGAACCTTTCCTCGTAGTCTTCTAAAGACTCACCATTTCCCATGGTCATCTGAAAGATCTCTCCCTTTGTTTCTTTTGACCTACAATAGTCCCAATATTTGTTGTTAAAGGCTTGCTGCATCTGATCCCAAGTGGTGATATTGTTTCCAAGTAACCCCATGAACCAACATAGTGCTGCATCCTTGAGGGTAGAAGAAAAGAGTTTCAAATTTTACTCGTCCTCGGCATAGTCATAAGTTTGACAAAGGACAACAAACTCAAACAGGAAGGTATCAAGGTCTTCAATGGTCAATCCATGGAAGTGAGGTAAGGCTGAGGGACTTATGTTTTTCATTTTCATGTCCCCATTGGTCTCTTGGATGGGAAAGGCACGTTCTATTCTCTCGTAATCTCCTGTACCATTTTTGTGTTCAACCATGGTCTCAAGAGGGATGATCTCTTGCTCTTCTTCTGTTACAAGATCTTCATATATCTCAAGAGGTTCACCTATAGGTTCCTCTGGATCACAGCCACCAAAGAAGAGAGAAGGGTGACTCAATGATATGGTGGGGGTGTTGGGTAAGAATTTTTCGGTATTGTATTTGTTCTTACAAGGGATGAAATGAAAGATTTTTTATTTGTTATTTTATTTTATTTATATTTTTATTATATAAATAATATATATATATATATATTAATTATATTATTTAATTTAATTATTTATTATTTTATTTTTATTTTATTTATTTATTTTTATTTATTTTATTTTTTTATTTTTATTTTATTTTTTTTAATTTTTTTTTAATTTTTTTTTAATTTTTTTTAATTTTTTATAATTTTTATTTTTTTTTTTTCTGCTTGCACCTGCAAAACTAAAAGAGATTGAATTGCAACTAACTAAAATCTATCTTGTTGAAACGAAACTACAGAATTGAAATGAAAGAAGGAAAGGACTAATCTATTTTGCTGAAATGGAATTGCAGGACTGAAATGCTAATCTAGGAAAGTAGGAAATGTCTAGTCTACTTTTGCAGAAATGAAATTGCAGAATGTAAATGAAATGAACTACTTAGCAGAAGGTTGTAGTAGGAAATAGAAGAAAAGCAGCAACCACAAATACTCTGACGCTTCCCCGACAATGGCACTAAAAAGAATGGTGGGCTCCAGTATTGCAACAATAATGCTGCAACTCCTGGGACTCCCTTCTTTACTTTTATCAACCTGGTAGTTTGTAACAAAATTGGAAGCGACGGTGTTGTATGCACAAGTACTAGCTCTTGCCGCAGCTGTCACTTGGTTAGCTGGCACAAGTATGCTAGGGTCTTAAGCCAACTTCTATGAGCTCTAAGAAGAATCTTTTTAGCTGATGGATGGAAGCTAACTCAAAGGAAGCTAATCTACTTGTGGAAAGAAACTCAAAAATTGAAAGGAAATGCAAACCCTAGCAAACCCTAATTTTACCAACTAGCCCTACGGATGGAAAAAAAGGAGAGGATGCAAGCTACTCGAAGATATGCCATTGACTTCTAAGAAGGTAAAATGCATGTGTCTAAGCTAATTCTATAGTAAAATCTGAAGAAAACATCTTTTTCTATTTTTGAATAAGTTGTTAGAATTATCATGCATGTGATTTAACTGTTTTTTACTACGTAGAGGTGGATTGGCGAGAGGAAATTCTTGCAGGAGGTCAGGAAGGTTCGGAGAGGGCCTAAGGGGTCCCTAGCACCCTTCCAGAGAGTTGCACAAAGCTTGACTATCAGGAAACCACTTTCGTGAGCTTCTACAAGAAGTCTGCAGGGCTTCTACAGGATGTTATGGAATTTCTACAGGATGTTCTGTAATTTCCTACAGGATGTTCAAAAAGGGGGTTTTGGAGGATTGATGGAGGAAGAAAGGTGAAGGAGTGGGTATGGAGGTTAGATAAGGGTGTGAGGAGGTCGAGGGCTTGGTGAGTGGAGCTAAGGAGTGGCGAGGATGGTTGGATTTGTTCAAGGAGGGGTAGAGCAATGTTGCACAAAAATATGGGAATTTGGGGCAAAGAAAGTGAATGTGGTGAACATAAGGCAAGAATCCAGGTTGGAGGATGGAGCAGGTAGGATTGATGGAGTACGGGCTGATAAAGAAGGATTACAGGTGCTCTGCAAGTTGTTTTTCAAACTGAACAAACAAAGACGTGGAAATCAAGGACTTAATTACTTTGACCTAATCTGACCTAGATAACAACAAAGAAAGTGAACAAAAATCTAATTGCAACAAAATCATGTGAAGTAACTATGCAACTAAGCAATCATGAACCTAAGCATGCAACCACAACTGATATCAACTTTGGAAAATGAGAATCTAACACTAATAATCGCATGGTGAAGCAAAGACAGTGTTTTTGGTGGCAACAAGGTCACCTTGGTCCTAGCTCATGGTCCCACTGAGGGAGATGTGAGATCTAAGGTGCTTGATAGCCTCTTTCAGAAGATCTTCCCTATTATTAACCTATCAAATCAATCTGAACATGAAAAGCCTTCTTAATCATTAACTATGATCTAGGTAACCAAGCAAGATTCTAATCTACTTAACATAAATTATTTTGCAAAGACATAAAAAGTAAACAACAATACAGAGAGGAAGCCTTGGCACTTGGGTTGAGCCCAACCCTAAGAGCTACAGGCTCCTAAGAAAAACTCAAAACTGATTCCAAATAAATATGCCTTCCATTACTCAAAAATAACCATGTCACAAGAAAGTTATACAGCAGCAGCTACTAAAATGAGCTTAGAAAATAACAAAACTTTAGTGTGAAATACAACAATTCCAAAAGTAACCTACGAAGGCTGGAAGCCTTCCTATTTATGCACTACGAGGGTCTCCAACAACCCTCCTTAACGCAAGGGGATCGGCTGCTCAAACTGCCAGTGATCAACCACTTTACACAAGACCGCTCGGCTGCCCTTGGGAATCCTTTTTGGTGGCCTAGTAAACTCCGAGCTATGTGTGGAGATTTCAAAGAAGGGGCCATTTAATGTAGGGTACACCCTTCCTACGAATCCTCACCCTTGTTCCTTAATGCTTGGCTGTCATCTGGCTCATAATTGTTTGGCCTTGGTCCAAAATTCGTCCAAAAATCTGCATTAACAACGTGTTAGCCTCCTTGGTTAAGTGACTATCCTCATTCGTTCAAATAACATAAATATACTAAAAAAACATGCATAAACTATGAAAAATGGTGGATTGACAAAGAAAAACTAGGCAAAATGAGCCCAATAAGTTACCGAATGCCGGGGCTCATCATTCATAATCCCTTGTGGTTTTAGTATTAAATCTCTTGGGTTTATAATATCAATCCCTTGGGTTTATAGTATCAATCATGGTCAATAATGGTCAATCATAGCCAACCATTGTCAATTTTCACATTATGACAATGGTTTTCTCAATATGAAAATCAACCCTGGCCAACCATGGTCCAACGTTGCATTATGACAAAGATTGACTTGATATGAAAATTAATCATGTTCAACCATGGTCCAACATTGCATGGTGATGAGGATTGTCTCAATATGGAAACTAACCATGGTAAACCATGTTTATTTCAGGGTTTATAATATTTATCTTAGGGTTTATATACCTTAGGTTTATAATTTTATCCCTTGGGTATATCATTCCCTTGGGTTTATAATATAGATCCATTGGGTTTATTAATCTAAGGGTTCATATTCCCAGGGTTTAATATAATTCCTTCAGTTTTATAATCCGTTGGGTTTTTATTATTAATCCCTAGGGTTTATAATATCGATCATGGTCAACCATGTTTTGTAAATTCAATCATGGTCAACCATGGTTAACCATGTTTTTAAAATCAATTATGGTCAACTATTGGTCCAATGTCACATCGTGACAAAGATTGTCTCTATATGAAAATCAATCATTGTATCAACCATGGTCCAACATTGCATTATGACAAATATTGTCTCAATATGATAATCTTCGTCAACCATGCTCAACCATGGCCAATCATGGTCAACCTTGGTCAACAATGGTCAACCATGTTTTATAAAATCAAACATGGTCAATGATGGTCAAACGTTGCATTGTTGCAAAGATTATGTTGATATGAAAAGAAATCATGGTTAAGCATGGTCAACCAATGTCCAATGTCGCATTGTGACAAGGATTGTCTCAATATGAAAATCAACCATTGTCAACCATAATTAAAAATGTTTATTTTAGTGTTTATATTATTTATCTTATGGTTTAAATATCTTGGGTTTATAATATTAGTCCCTTGGGTTCACAATCCCTTGGGATTTTAGTATTAATCCCTTGAGTTTAAAATATCAATCCATTGGGTTTATTATTCCTTTGGGTTTATAATATAAATCATTGTCAACCATGGTTAATCATATCCAACCATGGTCAACCATGGTCGAATGTCGGATTATGAAAATGATTCTTTCAATATGAAAATCAACCATGGTCAATCATGGTCCAATGTTGCATTGTGACAGATTATCTCAATATGAAAATCAATCATGGTCAAGCATGGTTAACCATGGTCCAATGTCGCATTGTGAGAAGGATTGTCTCAATATGGAAATCAACCATGGTCACCCATGTCTATTTTAGGGTTTATAATATTTACCTTAGGGTTTATATACCTTGGGTTTATAAATTTTATCCCTTTGGTTTATTATTCTCTTAAGTTTATAATATCAATCCCTTGGGTTTATTAATCTAAGGGTTCATTATCCCTTCAGTTTATAATATCAATCCTTTGGGTTTATCAGTCTAAGGGTTTGATATTATTGTCTCAATATGAGAATCAACCATGGTCCAATGTCACATTATGACAAAGATTCTCTCTATTTGAAAATCAATCATGGTCAACCATGGTCTAACGTGACATTATGACAAGGATTGCCTGAATATGAAAATCGACCATGGTCAACGATGTTTATTTCAATGTTTATAATATTTATCTTAGGGTTTATCTACCTTGGTTTGATAATATTAGTCCCTTGGGTTTAATTTTATCCAACCATCATCCACCATGGTTAACCATGTTTTATAAAATAAAACATGGTCAACCATGTCCAACGTCGCATTGTGAAGAAGATTCTCAATATAAAAATCAATCATTGTCTCAACCATGGTCCAATGTCACATTATGACAAAGATTGACTCAATATGATAATCATCATCATCCATGCTCAATCATGCTCAATCATGGTCAACCTTGGTCAACTATGGTCATCCATGGTCAATCATGGTCAACCATGGTCGAATGTCACATTTTCACAAAGGTTGTGTTGATATAAAAATCAACCATAATTAAGCATGTTCAACCCTGGTCCAACATTGCATTATGACAAGGATTGTCCCAATATGAAAATAAGCCATGGTTTTTTAGTGTTTATAAAATTCATCTTAGGGTTTTATATACCTTGGGTTTATAATATTATTCCCTTGAGCTTAAAATTATTCCCTTGGGTTCATAATCCCTTAAGGTTTTAGTAATAATCCCTTAGGGTTTTAGTAATAATCCCTTCGGTTTATAATATCAATCATGGTCAACTATGGTCAACAATGGTCCAATGTCGCATTGTGACAAAGATTGTCTCAATATGAAAACCAATCATGGTCAACCATCGTCCAACTTCACATTGTGACAAGAATTATCTCAATAAGGAAATCAACCATGGTCAACCATGTTTATTTTAAGGTTTATAATATTTACCTTAGGGTTTATATACCTTGAGTTTATAATTTTTATCCCTTGGATTTATTAATCTAAAGGTTCATATTCCTAGGGTTTAATATTATTGTCTCAATACAAGAATCAATCATGGTCAACCATGGTTGAATGTTGCATTGTGACAAAGATTTTGTTGATTTGAAAATCAAGCATGGTCAACCATGTTCAACCATGGCCAACCATGTTTACTTTAGTGTTTATAATATTTTTCTTAGAATTTATATACCTTGGGTTTATAACATTAGACTATTGGGTTTAATATTATTCCCTTAGGTTCACAATCCCTTGGGGTTTTAGTATTGATCCCTTGGGCTTATAATATCAATCCTTTGGGTTTATAATATGAATCATGGTCAAACATGGTCAATATTAGCCATCATTGGTCAACCATGGTCCAATGTCAATCCATTGGTTTAAATTAATTAACGACATCTATTATTTACAATATTAATGAATTAATTATTATTATTATTTATTAATTAATAATGTTATTAAAGTAATTAATAATAATATTAATTGATAATAGTAGTAATATTAATTATTAATAATAACCATAATTATACTCATTCGATGCATATTAACCACATTTACTAATGTGGTTGTGCTAGTATTTAGTCTACTCACATCATGGATGTGATCAGAGAGGTTATTGATGAAAAGGGTGAAGTAAGATGTTTACCATTATTGTTTGAGTTTTGGTGCTATATCATTTGAGTACAATTCAAATTTAAACAATGGAGGTGACAAATTTCTCTTCTAAACATGTGTTTATTTTCTTGCAAGAAAAGACTGAGCACTTCTTAACAATTCATCCTAATGCTCATTCATTTGTTGAGAAATCAACGGAGCAAGAAAATAATTGTGAATGGAATTAAGGTTTGGTCTAATATATCTCTTATGTAATAGTTAAATTGAACAATTAAAACATGTACAATGAGTCATTAATATGGCATCCTGTTTCCTTGAGAAAAAAAATTGTAATTGACATTCAATTATATTTCAATTATCGACTTTGCTTATTCAGTGTCAACGTACTGTAGCGCAACTAAGAAGACTAAATTTTCATTTCTGATTGGTTAAGCTCACATCTAAAATGTAACTCCATGCTTATTTGGCACCTATAAACACAACCCTTATAAAATGTACTCACAAAAATATAATCATCTAGTAGGGCCTAGCGCTACTCGACTATTCATGACTCTTATAATATGTACACACAAAAAAAATGACCATCTAGCAGAATCCTAACACTACTAGACTATTCATCACTCTTATAATATGAAGACATAATAAATATGACCATATAATAGAGCCTCTAGATTTTTGGCTAAGTATGATGTTTATGGGAATCATAATCCATGATTATTAATGAGAAATTGGATGTGAGTTTTTCATCATTGTTACTGAATGAGAGGTACAAAATTTGTTGCAACTCATTTCATGTTGAAAAAATCCTTCTAGATGGTGATATCCCTTCAAGTTGGATATGGGGTTCTCAACATGTTCTTTATGTAGAAATTCTCACTCTAGATCACTTGATAATGCAATATACTAAAGCAAAATACTTGATCTACTTCTACAAACAAACTTGTGGAAGCTTAATCGATTTTGAGCAAGATCAAATAGAACACATATAACAGAGAATGAGAAATCAATCATACATGAACACAGAAGAATACTCTGAGGAAAGCCTCAGCTAAAAACCTCAATCTTTGTATTATCATACAAGTGGAAGTATCTCAAGATTACACAAAGCTTTAGCTCACAAGCTATCCAACACTTAGTACAATCCCTCACTAGTGCTCATAGACTGAATAGACACAACATTTTCCTTCCTCCAGTCCTCTAAGGCTCCTATTTCCTTACACAGTTTCTCTTGGGTCCCCTGGTTGACACCTGTGTGAAATCACCTCTCACACAACTCACCAAACTGAGAAGTAATTGTGCAATCTCCAAGGAATGTATTCCTTCTGCATGCAAGAGACATCCTCAATGGAATATTCTTGAAATTGATAGTACACTATCCCATCATTTGATCTCAACTAGGTCTCTGACTGAACTGACATGCATGAGTTATTTATGATAAAATATTCAGTTATCTAAAGTGCAGTAGTTACATGCATGCATGCATTAACTAACTGAACTCAAAATTAGTTCGACAAATTGTTGGAACTAATCTAACTAGAATTAACTTAGTTAACTAAGCTAACTAATTACAACTCAAAGTACAACTCATCCTGATCTCCTTAATCAATGGATAACTTCCTCAATCAAAGGGGAAACTGTTGCATGTCTTCACATAGACTTCATGTTCGATTTTCTCCAACTAATTAACTCAAGATGAATTAATTAATTATTTTTCAAACAACTGCTAATATCAAATTCGAATTTTAATTCTCAATTTTAGTTTAGGGACTAACTAAAATTGGACTGTATCTCAAAATGCTATTTATAGCAATGCTATTTTTAGCACTTCTATATTTAGCATTTCTTGTTGCTATTTTCAACACTCCCTCTCAATCAAAAAGGGATTATCTGTCACCCCAATCCTGTCTTTGTGGAACTTGAATTTGCATTTTGACAATGTCTTAGTCAAAATATCTGCATCCTGCTCCTCGATCGAAACATACAAAAACAACATGATTCTCTTCACCACACAGTCTCGAAGACAATGATATCAAATATCGATGTGCTTGGACCTGTCATGAAATGTTGGATTCTTAAAGAGTTTGATACAACTCCGATTATTGCAATAGATCACAGTTGGATCCATCCTCTAACCAAACAATCCAACTAGAATTTTCCATATCCAAATGGCCTCGCATGCTGCCTGACTGGCAGCCATGTATTCAGCCTCTACTGAGCTAAGTGCAATTGACATCTATTTCCTACTGAACCAAGAAACTGCAACTGTACCAAGGTTGAAAATTCATCCTGAAGTTCTCTTCTGGTCTGATAAACTCCTTGCCTAGTCTGCATCTGTGAAGCCTGGAAGCTTCACTCCCTCTGTCTTTATGTACCACAATCCATACTGAGTTGTGCCTCTGAGGTATCTTAGCACACGCTTTGTTGCCTTCCAAAATAGCTTGGGAGGCTGAACCATAGCTTGACTCAGCTGGTTCACCACAAAGAACAAATATGGTCGTGTGTTCACTAGATCCATCAATGAACCCACAAGCTAGCGATAAATAGTAGAAGCTACTACCTCACCTGAAGCAGCATCCTTCTTCCTCTAGATACTAGCTAGAGGATTTTGCATGGGCTTGCACTTCTCCATGTGGAATCACCTGAGTATCTCATTGGCATACTTGCCTTGAGACACAAACACTTCCCCATCCTTCTGCCACACTTCCATGCCTAGAAAGTAGTGCATAAGACCCATGTCTTTCATCTCGAACTCTCTTGCAAGGTCCTCCTTACAAGACTTGATCAACTGATCAGCACCTGTCAATATCAAATCATCAACATAAATAATAATCATTAATGGCTTACCTTCTACCATGATGTGGTAAAGGTTCACATTTGCTTCACTCCTTGTGAAGCCCAACCTGGTGAAATAGTTGTTGATCCTAGTGTACCAAGGACAAGGTGCTTGCTTTAGCCAGTATAAATCTCTCTTGAGTCGGCACACATGCGACTTACGATTGAAGGTCTTAAATCCTTCGCGCTACTCTATGTACACCTCTTCCTCCATCTTTCCATTAAGGAATGCAGTCTTCACATCCATATTATGGATCTTCCAACACATCTGTGTTGATAATGCCAACATCAATATGATAGATGAGTACCTTGCTACAGGAGAAAAATTCTCATCATAATCGATCACCTCGACTTGTGAGAAACCACGGGCAACAAACCTTGCCTTATGTTTCTCAACAATCCTAGTAGCTGCTTGCTTTCCCTTGTAAAGCCATCGGGAACTCACCACTGACTTGTCCTCTGCTCTTGAGACAACATCCCAAACATTTTTCTGAATGATGGAGTCGTACTCCTCCACCATAGCATCAACCCAGACTGCTTGTTTCACTTCTTCCTCAAAGGAAGAAGGTTCGGTCTCTACACACTCCCCAACCAGGGTCATGTAACCAGTGTACCGCTCGGGTGACCTCCTTTGTTTGCGTTGAGAAGATTGTTGTCCCACATTCTCTCTCACATCCAGCATCAACCTGTCAGCTTCCCTTGAGCGTTTCCACACATCTCTGGAAGAATCTACATGAGTGGATGTCTCCACTGCCAGATCCTCTGCATGCAGCTGCTCTACATCAGTCTAAGGCTCCTCCTCCTTAGGAACTAAAAGTTCCTCTTCTGCATGCAACTTGATCTCCCTCTCAAGTGATACTCGCATGGATTTCTACTCATCAAACTTCAGATCTATGCATACCACTGTCCTCTGACTGGTAGGCAATAACACCCAATAGTTGTTGGGTTATTAGTGTAACCCACAAGTATCCCCAACTCAATTGTTGGATCTACCTTCTTCCGGAATATTTGGTCACATAGTAATAAACCGATGATCCAAAGATCCTAAAGTGACTCACATCTGGTCTCTTCCCAGAAAAGGCCTCCATTGGTGTCTTCATCCCCAGTATATGAAGTGGGCTTCTATTCTACAAGTATATTGCTGTATTGCATGCCTCAACCCACAAATGAAGTGGTAGGCTTTGTTCATGCAGCATCGTTCGAGCTTCTCCCACAATGGATTTGTTCTTCCTTTCGTCCACCCCATTCTCCTATGGATTATGGGGTGTTTTCAACTCCTGTAATTCCTTCTGCTAGACAAAAGTCCTTAAATTTTTGGGAGACATACTCTCCACCATTGTCACTTCACAAGGCCCTTATTTTCTTTCCATATTCTTTCTCTGACGAGGCTTTGAACTCACAAAACCTTGAGAAGATTTGATTCTTCTTCTGCATGAAGTAGATCCAACATCTATGAGAAAAATCATCAATAAAAATAACATAGTACATTTTTTTAGTGGTGGAGGCTGTAGAGAATGGTCCACACACATCTGTATGAACTTGCTCTAGGATTGCTCCAGCTCTACTGTCTCAATCTTGAAAGGAATATTTTACATACTTACCCAAGGTACAACCTTTGCATGTATCCATTTGCTCCAGTTTTCCCTTGGGAAGTCCAATAGAGATCTGTTGCATGATCTTTAAGGCCCCATGGTGCAAGTGGCCCAATCTTCTATGCCATAGCTTGCCAATATCTTGGCTCTGCACCAACTCTACTTTGGAACTCAATGCAGCATAGTCATCTACCTTCAGCTTGTAGAGATTCTTTACTCAAATCCCAATCCTCTTGGTTGGTCCAGTGCTGATATGCCTCAAGAATGCCTTTCCTTTACTAAAGACTACATCATAGCCTTTATCTTCCAGCATAGTGATAGACAAAAGATTCTTCTTTAGACTAGGCACATACTTTACATCATTCAGGGTGAGAGGAGCTCCATGCTCCCTCTAAAACACAACCGTACATTCACCTGAAACACAGTACTTTCCATCATCACCCATCTCTATGCACATCTAGAGGTCCTTCTCCTCCAAGGTACTGAATAGATTCTTGTCGTTGGTCAAGTGGAATGAGGCTACACTGTCCAGGTACCAAAAACATCCCACCATCTATGAGACCATGCATGTGATGAGGGTGAAATCCAATTTGAATTATGACACTAGTGCCTCACCATCTGATCCTTTCGAGGATCCCTTCTTGGATTTCTTCTATGGGCAATTCGTAGCATAATGGCCCACCTCATGACAATGAAAGCATCTCACTTTTGATTTTTCAATCTTCTTCCCGCCATGGGAAGAACTTGATTTGGAATGGGATGCCTTCCCTTTACCTTTCCTCACCTTACTCGCTAAGGCTAGATTTTATTCATCATCTTGCTTTGATGAAGATCCATCTCTGGTGATTTTTCTTATCTCCTCCTACATCAGATCCGACCAAATTCATTCCCAATTTGGCAGTTTCTCTCTTCCATTTACTGAGTCTTGGTAGCTATGCCAGCTCTTAGGAAGACTGAGGAGAGAAAGACTTACAATGTCATCATCGGTTGTCGTGATCCCTACACTTCCAAGCTCATCCTTGCAGATGGTGAGCTTGTTCAGATATGTAGATATTGTGTCGTCCTTTTCACACTTGATTTTCCGAAGCTTGTCTTTCAACGCCATCTTCCTCTGATCATTGTTGTTATGATATATATCCTTCAATGTTTTCCACATTGAAAATAGTGTCTCCTTCCCATGGAGACTTGAGACTATGTGGTCTCGAACTCCCTCCAGAAGAATCCTCCTCCCTCTAGCCACACATTTCTTCCATTCCACCAATTCTTGGGGATTAGCAGCTACTAACTTAGGGACTTCTTGATCAATGAAGTCCTTCAAACTGTTTTCCTCTAATACCATTTCCATGCGATCCTTCTAGGCTATATAATTCGAGCTGCCATCAAGGGCATACTCGAGTCTCAAATCGTTGAATGGCATTGGTGAAATTTGAGATGTGATAAGAATTATATTTCTATAATCGGGAACTTCAAACTTTGAACTTATCCATTCTTTGTATATTGTTCTCCACTTTGATCACCTTTGCTCTGATACCATGTAGAAATTCTCACTCTAGATCACCTGATAATGCAATATACTAAAGAAAAATACTTGATCTACTTCTACAAGCAAACTTGCGGAAGCTTAATCGATTTTGAGCAAGATCAAATAGAACACATGTAACAGAGAATGAGAAATCAACCATACACGAACACAGAATAATACTCTGGGGAAATCCTCAGCTAAAAACCTCAATCTCTATATTATCATACAAGTGTAAATATCTTAGGATTACATAAATCTTTAGATCACAAGATATCCAACTCTCGGTACAATCCCTCACTGCTACTCATAGACTAAATAGACACAACATTTACCTTCCCCCAATCCTCCAAGCCTCCTATTTCCTTGCACAGCTTCTCCTGGGTCCTCTGTCTACCGCCTGTGTGAAATCACCTCTCACACAACTCACCAAACTCAGAAGTAACTACGCAATCTCCAAGGATGAATTCCTTCTGCATGTAAGAGATATCCTCAATAGAATATTCCTACAACTGATAGTACGTTGTCCCATCATCTGATCTCAACTAGGTCTCTGATTGAATTGACATGCATGAGTTATTTATGAGAGAATATTTAGTTATCTGAAGTGCAGTAGTTACATACATGCATGCATTAACTAACTGAACTCACAATTAGTTCCACAAACTGTTGGAACTAATCTAACTGGACTTAACTGAGCTAACTAATTACAACTCAAAGTACAACTCATCCTGATCTCCATAATCAAGGGATAACTTCCTCAATCAAAGGGGAAACTATTGCATGTCTTCACATAGACTTCATGTTTGATTTTCTCCAACTAATTAACTCAAGATGAATTCATTAATTATTTTTCAAACAACTGCTAAGATCAAATTTGAATTTTAATTCTCAATTTTAGTTCAAGGAATAACTAAAATTGGAATGTATCATGAAATGCTATTTATAGTAATGCTATTTTTATCACTTCTATATTTAGCATTTATTGTTGCTATTTTCAACACTTTAACATGCCCACTTGATGTGTTGCAACGACTGTGTGAAGTGATACAAATGTTACATTTCATGCCTTAGCTATTTAGGTTTAAATTTAAAATCAAAGATTTGAATCCACTTTTTGATTCTTTTTATTTTAAAATCCATTTGTGCATTTGAAAAGAGGTAAAACACTAGAGTATGTCTTAGCTTCTTGAGAGTTTACAATTAAATATTGGAATCGGCTTCATATCTTTTGTTTAAGCTATTTAAAATAAAAAGACAATTATGCATCCAAGAAGAGTTAAAGGACTACAAAATAATCCTCAGTAATTCAAGTTTAAGGAGAAGATGGTTACATAATATGCCTTGGCTACCCCAGTTCGAAGTCCAATATTGGAATCAACTTTCTCAGTTATTTACTTAAAAGAAGAGGCACATGAGTATTTGAAAAGAGGTAAAATATTATAGAGTTGAAGATTGAAACCAATATATTGTCATTTATTTTCTTTAGCCTAATTTGAAATAAGAACAACTATCCATTTAAAAAGAGGTAACATATTACAGAACCTTCTCTTCCAAGTTTAATGTTAAAGATTGGAATACCTTTCTTAATTTCTTTCTTCAACTGATTTAAAATGAGACAATTATGCATTTAGAAAGGTTTGTGTTATATTATGACCCAAAAATGTGGTTTGGGTAAGATCAGTTTTAAAGTTATAAATCCCATGAAAGGGAAATTCAAATTACATAAGCACATCATGAAGAACAAAAATCAAAAGAAACCAGAGAAAATTTAAAGATACAGAAATGAGACATGATAGTGGGTGCATATGATCAAAGTCCAAAAATTGACTGGCTCTTGTATTGGCATTACCACATCCTGATTTACAGTGTTGTACATAGATGCATGGGAAAATTTTCATCCCAAAGAAAACCCAAAGAAAGGTTTGGTGTGGGTTACCATCCATCTACATATTGAATTGAGTTTACTCGCATACATAGAAAACTCATTTTCCCTATTGTACTATACATGAATGCCAAACAACCATAAAATGTTAAGGCTAAGAGTAATATTTACAACTACATTAAGCACCTTGTTTCTTGCTGCTAGGATTAAAGTGCCATTAGTAGTTCCCTTGATCTCCTCAACTCATCCTCTACAAGAAAAAGAAGCCATATTTTGTGAATAGGGTAAGTCATATTCTCACAATCCAAAATCAATTTGTCCACACAAATATTATATAACACACGACCATAGGGAAAAACCTCTTATCTCTGCTCCTCCATGAAGTTTTTGCTAATATTAACTCCATATAATTCTATATTTATGGATTAGCTTTGCTAGAAAAAAACACTTTGCATCTTGAATGTTTCTACGAGGTTTCCCTTACCCTAAGTAAAAATTAATAATGTATAGCCTCCCACTTGTGTTAATTTTTTCATGTTAAGGAACAAGGAAATGTTTTAGCTTAAAGTTTTCTATTAATTTTTAAGAAAGTTTGTATTATTTAGCTAGTATCATATCAGGGCATTTTGTTGTAAGCATTAAAAAAACACAAGCCATTTGTGATCCCATCCCCTATTTCAATTTTGGGTAGTAGGATTGTATGCCATGTCAACACATGACCCTTGATCAAGGATTTGTACTCGCAATCTAAACCACAAACCACATGTTGTTAATTGCTAAGAGCATCCTCGAAGCCTAAAATGTTGATCTCCATATGAATCATTTCAAAATTACATGCATAGGTTAATGGAAATATTAGTTACTGATATTTTATTTCATAGATAGTCTGAGCTTTAGGTTCAGTCTAGTCCTAATGGGAAACACCAGGTAGAAGAATATGATGAGTGTCGTAACCTGAATCTTCTTTTGTGAACTCCATTCTGTTTTGAATTTGGATAGAGAAGAAATCTAAGCTTTGTTGTCTTAGATAATCTGGAGGTCTCTCACGAATCTAAAAATGGATAAATCAATAAACAATGTGACCTACGTGAATTATCTATGAGATTTTATTGCAAGTAGTACGAAGAGAGTCTCTATTGGGACTACAATGCCAAAGTTCACAGTGCAGATTTTCTCGTGGTGCAACAGCGTCGAAGCTAGATTTTCCTATCTGTAACTACATGGTGGGATTTCATTATGGAGCCTGATATTATTGTCTCTGTCTACAAGAGATTCCCTGACAGAAGCCGTGCAAAGAGTGACGGTGACGACGATGAACAAAATAATGATTAAAACCTAGATGGAATGTTTTGTCATATTTTTAATTCCACATGGAATTTTTTTTTTGCAGGGAGAATGATGAAAATAAGCCTCTGTAATTGGTTGGATCTGTCGAGCCCAACCCCGTAGAGGAACATCTTTCGGTGTAATCAGTAATCACGGAAATTGAAATATTTTATTTAAACATTATATTAAAATATTTAAAAAAGTATAAGAATAATGCTTAAACACTCAAAATTGAAATATAATAATTTTTTACTTTTAATAATTTATCTCTAAGTTGTTTATAAAATTTAGTTATTAAATATTTTACTTATGGCTACAAAATGTTAATAGGGATGTTAATACAATCGAGCCAGCATTGATGTTCCAAATAATTTTTAATTAAAACTAAATAACTAATATATATTATATATATATATAATTAGAGAGAGAGAGAGAGAGAGAGAGAGAGAGAGAGAGAGATATTCATTTTTGTTTTTTATTATAGTCAACATTGTTTTCTTAATTTTGAGAATATGTATATATTTTTTAAGGAACACCTATCAACTCTAGGTTGAGCATGCATGGAATCTCACAACACCATGTAGAATGCACCTCTGAACATAAACCAACATGAATCCATCTTAAGCATGGATCTAACATGAACCAATAGGGATCAAATTTCTTGAGGTGAAAACTTCTTTTAGAATGCAAAATATAATGTGTAACTTTTCATTATTTAAAGTGTATTTTTTAATGTTATATAGAGTATATACATAGTTGACATTAAAATATTTTACATAACATGTGCATATAAGTATTTTATCACCACACATTAAAATAGTTGTACTGTGATTAATATATTTTTAAGTCGTATTAAAATATTTTATTGATAACCTACATTGAATATTTTGTTATATACAACATTAAAATATTTTCTTTTGAAATTGTTTTTCTATATATAGATATATATGAATTTGATATCAGCATAAATTAATTTACTTAGATCTTCAAATACCTTATTTAAATCCCATGTTGAAATATTTTTGAAAAATATAAGGTTTTAACATCTTATTCACACATTTTTTTTTCTAAATACTTGCCATGAAATTATATTATGCCAAATGTACAACTAACTAAACATGCATAGTATATTAATTTTTTTTTATTATAGCCGACATTGTTTTTCCATTTAGAGAATATTTTATTTTTATTTTAAAGACATGTGTCAACTCCATGTTGAGCACAGATAAAATTACTCATCACCTTCATATTGGGTTGTAGAATGAGCCTCTTGGCTCAAAAATAGTCTCGAATATATTCTTATATACCATATCAAAAAGAAAAAAGAAGAAAAAGAAAAACATTTGCTCTGCTTCTCATTATAATTATTGTTGAAATATTCTTACATCAAATCACTAGTCATCACCAATGTGTAATCCATGACTTGTAATCATGCAAGAAACCACTCACTCTAGGCCACTACCTGACAGATGCCACCACTTCCTAAAATTTGTAGGCCACTACTTGTTGGAAGCCACCACTCCCTTAACTATGTAGGCCACTACCTACTAGAAGCCACCACTCCTAATAGTTTATTAGGCCACCACCTAGAGGAAGCCACCACTACCGAAGTTTTCAAACCACAACCTAAAGGAACCCACCACTCCCTGAATATGCAATCCACCACTTGCCCACTAAAGGCCCTAACCTTCAATATCTCGTGGACCACCTTTCATACATTTTCTAACTAGGTACCACCAATCAACTCAAACAACTTGTAGGCATTGTTTCATCCCATTTTCATACTATTCCAAATATGACTTCTTTGCTCAATCACTGAATACAACAATCTCTTTGTAACGAAACTCTACGTTGAACACTCTACTCATACAATCAGATCTTCTTATATAATCAACTCATCAATACACACTCACATGACCTTAATCCAACATTACAACTCATCCCAATACATCAAACTAACTCAAACACTCTAACATCAACCTCTCACTCTCTTACTCTTTCGGTAGCCCAAAGTCACACTATTTTTTGCTATGGTGTAGAGCTTGGGAACATCTAAGTGTGATATTAGTTTGTTGTTGTGATTATAGTTTTTTGTTTAAATTATGTATGTGAAATCATCTATTGTTATTTCAAAACATGCTAAATATATTTCTGCATTCTTCATGCACAATCTTCTAATTTGTACATTCTTGTTTTCAAGTTTCATAAAAAAAATAAGATGACAACAAATTAGGTCGTATACTAATGTTGGTGTGAGTGAATGTTCTTTGTGGAATGATTGTATAGTTATGCCTTAAATGATGTTGATGTTTTATGTGTTTAATTCAGGTTCAAGTATCATGCACTTTATTCTATACATAAAGTTGTCACAATAAACTAAAGGAACATGAGGAGCTATTTTCAACCATTTTAATCAATCTCTAAATCTTTGTTTGTGTATGTTTGTTCCTATGTTAAATGTAGTGAAATTACTCACAATCTAACTGATATTTATTATGCATTTGAAAATATGAACATCAAATGCATTCAACATTCATCATGGGTTTCATTAAGAAAATACAAATTACAATTGATGAATCTCATTCAAATTCATTGCTAATTTGTGTTTAAAATTCAATTTTTTTCTAATAACTTGGGTAAGGTGGGGGGTTTGTGGCGGGGGGGGGTGGGGGGGGGTGGGGTGGAGGGGGTTTGTGTAGGGGGAGAATATCAACCATTAAAACAATTCTATTGGGTAGAATTTCCACTAACCTTTAGTTGGATCATTCATGAGCTTTGGGTCTTCCAAAAAGAAATGAATTTTTTTTTTTGGAGAAGGTGAAAAATGGAGAACAAACCCTAACAAATTCAAAGAGCAAGAATTCCTTCAAATCTGTTAAAATTAAATGTGTAGCTACGTAATTAAGAATTTGGCCACTAGAAAACACAATATTTTGATTCTTTCCATTTCATTAAAAATATTTTTAAAACCCATCAAAGAAGCCACAATACTCTTCCAAAAATTTGATAAATTTTGCAAAAATTAAAGGAAATCATCATACTGATGTAGAATTCACTTTAATTTGACAACCCCATATCAATCTCATAAAACCCAAGTTCATAACATAATTTTCCTTGAAAATTCTATAAATTAATATTATGTGAATCTTCAAAATATGAGGTGATTTCATAGAATTACATGCATGAAAAGAACCTGCAGCCCAAAACTCAATTTGAAATTCCTTCCTTAACAACTACAAAACTCCCAACAAATTCTGGAGAAAAATTGACAGAGTGTCCCCTACACTAGAATATCTTCCCCCCTTCGAAAATACAAAATGAGGCCTATATATAGGCACTCAAGGCCGATTTTTTGAAAATAATACTGAGAGGGGGGGTGAATCAGTATTATCTAGTCCTTTTAACAATTCTTCCTTATTTATACTTTGAATTATTTCATATCAGTACCATAAAACAATGAGCATGAACAAGAAAACAGACAGTCACATCAAAGAACACCAGATATAAGGTGGAAACCCAATGTGGGTGAAAACCACCTGCTGCAATATGTCTCTATCTTCTTTCAAACTAGAAACTCCTTTTACAATGGTCTTGTACTGGTGCAGTCCTTTACCAGTACGCAGGCTGCAACCTGCAGAGAGCTACAACTCTCTCTCGTTTTCCAGTCTCTCCTGGAAGGGAGCTACAACCCCCTACTTCTTTTCTTTCAAGGACCACTTTTCATAAATTTTCAAACTGGATCCATAAACATCAAATGATCATCAAGTACCAGTAAGTCACCCA
>APFE030460738.1:0-11547 GCA_000404065.3 Pinus taeda
AGAGAAAATTGATTAAATGAAATTTTTATTTAAATAATTTACTTCAAATTTCTACTTCTTCACAAAGATGGCCCAAACATTTTCAATAGAGCATGATCTATTTATTCTCCCCCACATTCCTAATCAATGAGTGACATCACTACATTTATCATATTATTTTTCAATTCATAAACACTAATGAGTTAATGCAGTTCACAAAATCCCTTTTGTATTTGTCATGAAGTTGTTGTGGATAGTCACATGGGAAATTCTGTGTGCACATATTATAGATAGTTGTATACAGTGAAGCATATTGATCTGCATTGAATAGCTCTTTTGTTATTCCTTCCAAGATGATTTAATCTTTTCAATATATTTGCACATGTGATTTGATCTTTGCTCAGTTCTGCTTATGTGTAATGCTCATCTTTTTAACAAATTTCTTGAGCTACTTGCTTTATATTGGAATTGGGTGGGTTCTTGCCTATGATGCAACTTGTACCTGGGCCAATATTCCACTATACAATGGTTGTTTGTATTATCCTAATGGTGAATTCCAACATACATGCTCAATGAAATATCCTTTAGAATGTCCCCTGTAATTTCATTGGTCACACATCCATATTTCAATGTAATTGCGGGATTAAGTGTTAGTGAAAGTCATAACTTTAAGTATGAGTTGCAGTTCCTTTGAGGACTCAAAGTGCGACTTGTGATTTTATGAGAGAAGGTGTCAAACTGGTCACTAATTTCATATCTAGTCCTAGTCGCAATTCAAAATCCTAATGCCACTACGAATTGTGGTTTTGATGTGCAACTGAGGGGTGGATGTCTTTCCTGCTAATCACAATTCTAACATCTAGTGTCACTGAGATCTAAGATTGGGACCTACGACTAGCAGAGGGAGAAAGCTTATTGTAGTCGCTAGTCACATTTCTTAAGGACAACAATTCCAAGTGATGAGCCCTAGTATTGCAATAATAATGTTGCAACTCCCATGGCTACCAACTTTAATTATCAACCCAAGGTTCATACAAACTTAAGAGGATCTGGCACTATGTGTGCAACATGCAATGTGTCCTTCTCTTGTTGATATGATGCAATGAAGTGAATTGAGATGTGAAGATACAATTTTATAAACTCAGAGAAGGGAAACTATTGAATTTAACTTTGCAAGGAAGGAAGTGATTGAAACATTACTTGTCCTAGTGCATAAGGAAACCCTAATTTTTTTGCAGAAAAAAATAAATAAAATAAAATAAAATAATAATAAAAATAAATAAATTAAATAAATATATATATATATATATATATATATATATATAACTGTTTTGTAGAAATTAAATGAAAGGAATGTAAACCTAGACTAGTTGCATGGAATCAAATGCAAGAAAGCAAAGTTATACTATTGCATCCAAAGTAAACTCCAATCTATTTCCAGAAACCATCAAGTGCTCAAAAGGAATCAATGCAAACCATTTCTATGTTATTTAGCTCATGATCAAAATAGTAAATCCTAATTGCAGATTTAAAACTACCATGACGAAAAGATGATGTTCAAAAGGTATATGTCTCTTACAGTTGGATTCCAAGGCTTCGGGGACATTGCTAAGTGATAAAAAGATAAAAATAGGCTTAAGAGGAAATTTTGGCCAAGTTTTGATCAATTATGTGAAGTGGAATAGGATGCTACAAGATTTCTATGGGATTGCATCCAAAAACATTCTAAGGACTCTAGAAGTGATCTGATGGTGGGGAAATATGGTGGAAGGTTGTAGATGAGTGTAGAGGACCTTGCTAATCTTAGATCTACTCAGTGACCCATCTTGCATAAGGGGAAAATTCAAACTAATGGTCTAGGGAACCAAATTTGTAGAATATTGAGTTAGTCAATCGATCTAAGCATCCAAATGCCTAAGTTAATTATGTGAAAATACTATGCAGTAATTTTTTTTATTAAGTTGGGTGTTTTTAAGCTTCAATCCAAATAGAAATAATATACATCGAATGAATTTGAAAACTATATTTCCCAACATGGGATAAGACATCAAACAACCGTGCCTTATAATCCCCAACAGAACGGAGTAGTTGAAAGAATGAACAGGATAATCTTAAATATGGTACGTTTAATGATGTTTTTCCAGAATGTTAAGCTGACATTTTGGGATGATGTAGTTCCATGTGCTATGCATATAAAGAATAGGTGTCCATCTCATGCTATCAAAAACAAGACTGCCTATGAAATGTGGTATGGCCACATTCCTTCGATGAGGCATCTTTGGGTTTTTGGTTCCACCTGTTATGTCTTGGTACCTAAGGAATGGAGAAACAAACTCGGTGCAAGGAGTTGCAAATGTATCTTCTTGGGGTACTCAAATAAATCCAAAGCATATTGTCTCTATGATGAAGTTAATAAGAAGATTATAATATCTAGAGATGCAGTATTTCTTGAATCTTCCAAGACTGACAATGTTACATCAAATATTTTCGGACAAAACCACATTTAGATTATAAAGATGGCGCTTTTCGAACCACCTATTGTGGTTCATCATCAGGACAAATATGGATAGCTGAAATATAAAACTAATAAATAGTAGAAATGCAACGTATTAATCCCAACAATCAATTTTTTTAATTTATTATGAACATTAGAAAAAATATAATAAAGTCAAATTTAAAAAATAAAAATAATGAAAAGGCCTTAAAAATAGGAAATAATACTAAAGAATTAAAATAAAAATTAGAAAATATATATTATTAGTTTATTATTATTACTATTATTTCTAATAAAATTTAAAGAGAAATGGAAGATAAGAAAATTAACTAAAAAGTCAAGGAATAATGAAAGAAAATATAAAATAAAGTATAAGACTTAAGAACATTTATAGAAATATTAACTCAAAGAAAGAAGTCGAAAAAAATAAAAATATAAAAGAGGGGAGATTTATTTATTAATGTATAGGTGAATAAATAAATTTCAAATTTTGTTGTATTAAAATAAATTTTGGTTATTAAAATAAATAATTTGTTATTATTTCCAAAAAAAATAATTAATTAATTAATTAAAAAATGGGAATAAAGAGAGGGGATCCAACACGACTAACCTTCCAACCATCGTCCCCATTTACGCGTCTTAGACCTTTTTCTCGATCTTGATGACCTCCCTACAACTTACAACGATGGAAGTGATTAATCTTAGCAATAACCTAAGGAATCCTCAATACTAATGTGGTGCTTAGTCTTCCCTGCATGCTCAACCATAGCTAAGGAGCGAGTCCTACAGTGCTTTATGTCATCCACATGTTCCTAAATCCTTTGCTTGATGGAACGACCAGTTTCCCCAATGTAGGGAGACTCACAAGAACATGGGATCAAATACACACCTTTCATGTCTTTTGGATACATCGAGTCTTTGACTGATCTTAGGGAGCTTTGAATTGTGTTCAAGGATTTGAAGGTGGAATAAACATTGTGTTTCCTAAGAACCCAAGCAATTATGTATGTAGTACCTTGAATAAAGGGAAGCAGAACATTGGAAGCAAATTCTCTAGGTTCTTTCTTAACCTTCAGACCTTTGTTTTATTTTTGAAAAGATTTGATACCTACCGATATGCTATAGCCATTCAATACAAAAACATTAAGGAGATGATTTTTCTCATCCTCTAAGTGATTTTCGTCAGACACCCGCAAAGCACGAGTAGATAAATTGTTTACAACCCCCACCTTTTGTGATGGATTAATCCATTACATCTCTACTATTTATTGGTTCTATGTTTCAGCTATCCATTTATGTCCTAGTGATGAACCATAGTAAGTGGTTCAAAACTAATCGAATTTATATTCTAAATGTGATTTTGTTCGAAAATATTTGATATAAATCATGAATAACAAAACACTGACAATGTTGTTGAGCAGCAACCTGATTGCTTGGATAGATTTGGACGTGCAAAGTCTTTTCGATAGTTTGATAATGAGATTCCATGTCTTGAAGGGGGAATCCCTATAATGGATCAATCTATGGAATCTTCTTCAGAAGAACTCTCTCCCTCGCATCAAGATTCAGCCACTGATGACACTTTGAGTGATATGATTGACAAAATTGGTAGACTAAATCTTGATTTAGCTGCATCTCATTCAATTGAGAAGCCTGGGCCATCTCAGAAAGATCCTCTAAAATGGCTGGCAAAGACACTTGAAAGGTTTTGTCTTGATGAGGTTGGAAAGACAGGAACAAGAAGCTCAACTAGACAAACTAGAGGCAGTGTAAACGATCTTGATTCACCTATTGATATGGATGTTTCTTATGATTTTGAATTGAATTTGTCTACAAATTTCGAACCAACTTCCTTCAAAGAAGTTGCTTCTCATGATGGATGGAAAGAAGTCATGCAGAAAGAATATGATGCTTTGATAAAGAAGGCACCTGGAAGCTGGTTGATCCTCCATTAGGAACCAAACCAATTGGTTGCAAGTGGGTCTTCAAGGAAGAGTATAAAGTAGATGGCTCACTTGAAAAGCATAAATCTAGGTTTGTGGAAAAAGGTTTTGCATAGAAGGAAGGGGTTCATTATGAGGACACTTTTTCTCCCACAAAAAAATGGGCTACCATCCAGACACTCTTTGCCTTGGCAACTTAGAATGGTTGGAAAGTCCATCAAATGGATGTAAAAATTGCTTTCTTGAATGGAGATCTGAAAGTGAATGTTTTTATGTCCCAACTAGAAGGATTTGTTATGAAGGGTCAAGAACACAAAGTATGCAAGCTTGTAAAATCTTTGTATGGCCTCAAGAAAGCACCACAAACCTAGTACGAGAAGTTAATTGAACATCCTCTTAAACTCAATTTCAAACATTTTGATCTTGATGATGCAACTTTGTTTATCAAGAAATTTGGCAAAACGGTTGTATATCTTATGGTGTATGTAAATGACCTTTTGATGACAGGAAACGATGAGAACTACATTGCATCCATAAAGAAAGAACTGAGAAAAGGTTTTGAAATGACATATTTGGGCTATGTTCACTACTATCTTGGTAATGAAGTAACTCAACATCCAAAGTTTATATTCCTCTCTTAGAAGAAGTACATTGGAGATCTATTGAATAGGTTTGGCATGGTTCAGTGCAATCCTTTAATTACTCCAATGGAATAGAACTTAAAGCTCACATCCATTGAAGGAAAAGAATTTGAGGATGCAACAAAGTATAGAGAGATCATAGGAAGTATCAACTACCAGACTCCTACCAGACCAGGCATTTCATTTTTTGTTGGAATCCTCTCCAAGTTTATGCAAAAGCCTTGTGAGGGTCATTGGTCCGGTGTAAAAAGAGTTCTAATTACTTGAAGGGAACTCAATACTTTAGACTCAAGTATACATAGGTGGGTGACTTCAACTTGATTTGATACTCTGGTTTAGATTTCGATGGAGATAAAGAAACTAGGGTATCTACTTCAGGTTATGTTATGAGTCTTGGATCAGGAGTTATCTCCTAGAGGTCACACAATGAGTGAGTTCCAGCAGTTTCCACAATTGAGGCAAAATATGTGGCAGTAGCTGAAGCAATGAAGAAAATTGTGTGGCTCAAGAAAATTCTGGAAGATTTACAAGAGAAACAAGTGCGTTCAACTCCTCTTTTGATTGACAGTACCTTTGCAATAAAGTTGTCCAAGAACCCAAAGTTCCATGATCAAACCAATCACATTAGTACAAAATATCATCTAATTTGACATCATGTTGAGGCCAAGACAATCCATCTACGACAATGTTCCATGAATGAGCATATTGTAGACATATTTACCAAAGCACTTGGAAGGGAAATTTTTGAAAGATTCATAGTGATGCTTGGACTTGCCAACATCCATTCAGATTAAGGGAGGGAATGTTGACACCTAATCTGAAAGGATTTGAAATATTATAAATAGTTCCGGCTATCCATTAAAGAAAACCAAGAGATCTTGGAATTGGAATCCCAAGAGTCTCTCCACTCATGTATATATTCATGATCTAACTAATGCAATAAAAAATTTATTCATGGAGTTACCCTTTTTGCCTGACATGAACATATTAAAGCTAAAATAAAACATTATTAAGTGTATAAGGAGAGATTGAATTAGCCTTTATGTTCCTAATAAAGGTTATATGGGCCTTAATTTGTATCTAATTTAGAGGCCCATCATACCCCCTACTGAAATTGTTGCTCATCCTTTGAAAAACCTACCTAACTTCCTTGCTCTATTGTTCTTCATGTATGCTTCTAATAAATTTTCTAACATGCCATACTAATGTGGATGTAGCTTCCCCTGTTAGATGGAAGCCTACATGCTCTTCAATTATTTCCTTTGCCTATGGATTAGCCTATATTTTTTTTTCATTTCCCTTTGATTATTTCTTTGATTCCTCCCCCTTAAATAGTAGCTTTTTATTTTTCTAAATCCTCCTCCGATGGCTTCAATAAAATTTTATCAAAGTGGAACAATGAGCTTCTCTTTTCTACTACAAGGTTCTAGAAATTTATGTGCAATAGGGGTTACGGAGGCATGAATAAAATGGACAGTATTTTTATGATGCTTAAGAGAGGGAAAGACTCATAATGTAGCTCAATTCAATTTCATGTCATCCACTTATCATGCCCATCTCAAAAATACCCATACTTTATTTTTCTTCCTTCCCAAAATTACAATAGAGACAAATACATTATATGCTTCTAAAAATTTGAAGAGTTTTTGAAGTCCTCTCATCAAAAAGTGATCAAGTCCTTCATTGATGTTTCCCTTAAATTCCTAACATTTGGATGGAAATAATGCTCAAAATCGGGACTCTTGTAGCTCCCTGGAACTTTCTTGTAGCACACTATGATTCTCCCGTAGCACCCTATAAATTTCCTGTAGCAGTGATCTACAAATCGTGTAGATTTCTTGTGCAGTGGAGGCTATTGTAGCCGAAGAAATTTTTTACAATCTTGTTTCAAAGTTGAGGAAAGAAAACTTACAACATGCTCCCCTACCCTATTCAACACACCATGTTCATCTAATCCAATTGTTTTTCTTACTGGAATTCACACTGTAAATTTCTAGAGTGTTTTTCTTGATGAATAAGTTGTTCTTGGAATACTTATGCCAAATGTTGGAGAGGAGGAATTTCTACTTACATTTCCTCTAAATATTTCCTTGTGTCTCAAGGCTTGGATGATTGTATTGGGTGAAATTGGCTTTCCTGTAGCACTGTTGCAGCTTCATGTATCAACCTGTAGAATCCTGTAGCAGCTTGTCTATATCCTATGACAATGCCTGTAAGTTGTCAGTATGCATGCCAAGAGGTGGTCTAGGTGATGATGGTTAATTACTTGAAAAATATACACTATAAATTGTTGAAACGTTTTGAGAATGTTACCATCATCCTTATGCATCTCCCCATAAAATAGCTTGGCCAATGGATGCATGGTTTTCGAGATATGGTCAAGATAATTTTTGCCTAGTGTTTTTTTCAATTCTATAATATCTTGTAGTGTCACATAACTTTCCTGTAGTAGTTATAGGATAGAAATAAAAATGAATGGAAAGGCTTGGGAATGATGGGTGAAGGTTGGAAATGGATGAGTGTGATGGATTGACATGGCCTTGGTCCTGTTGGAGCATCTCGACAAAGGAGGCGAAAGCTCAAGGTTGACTATTTTTTACTTCCTACATGCCTCGCTACTCTTCTTATTTTTTGTGGTGATGACCTATTTCTTTTCCTTAGGTAGGCGGGGAAGTACCTACATGCAAACAATTAGATGTAAATGGAACAAAAAAAAATTATTTTTTTCATTTTTCTTTAGGCCTACTGCCTGCCTCAGTGAGGTTTTCAACAAGAAGGTTTGCCTAGGTGCCTCTAAAGAGGCTTTCACCCAAGATCCTTTTTTTTTTCAACTCACTAATCGCCTCACAGAGGTTTTCAACTAGTGAGCTGATCTCAGACACCTCAAAGGAGGTTTTCACCCGATATCTTTATTTTTTTTCTCTTTTTTTTAAGCATAGGAATACTTCCAATGGAGCCATGTACGTACCACGAAGACAAATACACTCATATTCAGGTTCGAAATATGTGTTTTGAGATATACTAACATGAGAGAGACCGGCTGCTTTGAATGAGATGAGATCAAGAATTGTTGAAGAATAGTGTGTTGTTGCAACTTAATGATTGTCTGGAACCAAATTTCAATATATTTGTGATGCCCTTGGTTCACTTGCTTATTTGGATCACTTTTGTGTCCTCTTCTACCATGACATTCAAATCTTCTTCTTTTTGTTGATTATTCTCTTGAACACATAAAGGATCTGATGGTAAGCATAATGGAACTTTCTCGATCTTTAATTCTAATGTCTGCTCTCCATCAAATGCAGTGCAGGATTCTTTGGTCTCCTCATTTGAATCTTCTTTTCCTAGATGTTGTCCTTCAATGACATCAAGAGAATCTATTTTTTGTAATACTCCTCCTGGTCTAAGATGAATGCCATTTAGACCAAGAGGAGTTGTTTGAAAGTGTTGTACCTAAACATTGTAAGTGGGTTGAGCTACTTTATTGTTTGGGTTCAGAAATGGTTGTACAAGTAGTTGAGTGGGAGTGGATCTTTGAGATGGATGTGGTTGAGGTTGTGGTTGTGGCGGAGGTGGATGGTATGGATAACAGGGAGTTGGGTATGGTGGATATTGAGGAAAATATTAAGGATATTGTGGATTTCTTGTATAAGGTCCTTGCCAAAATTGTTTCCAAGATTATTTTTGGGGATGAGATGGCCAAGGTTTCCAAGGAAAGGGTGTTTCCCAATTACTTTGAGATTCTTTTGTGTAACCTTGAAATTGTGAATTAGGATCTTGCATCATACCGGGTTGAATAGGCTTCCATGGCCTTCTTGGAGCTACATGACAAAGTTGCTTTGGTGTTTGATTTTCTCCACGTCCTCCTAGTAAACTTCCTTCAACTCTAGTAATGATGGGTAATCTTTAGTAGCATGTGATTTTGCATAGATAAAAAAATTTCAGCATCCTCTTTTTGCTCATTTTTTACTCTTGACATATCTACTTGTTCACTTAAAATGCTAAGAATTCTAGTTTTAAAGTTATCTAGCAAATTACCAAGTTCAACTTCACTTACCGATCTCAGTGCTAATTTATTTTTTCAAGCCCTTCCTCTTGATATGCGCTTGCATATTTCACAAATTTCTTCAAATGATAATTTGAATACATCAACTCTACTAATTAGATTAAGGAGATTTATCCACTCATCCCTAATTGTTCTAAGTAATAGGGTTTTTAGTGTGTCAAATCCTAAATGATGTAATTTTGTCTTGTTAACGTTATACATGAATCTCTCTATTAGATCCTCAAGGCTCTCATTTTATTTTTGAGACATTCTAAAGATTTCCTCTTTAAGATCTTGATCTTTATATTTTTATAGATATATCCTTTGCATATCATTCATGATATTATTTAATTAATCCCTAAACTCATGAACCATTTAAGAGCTCTATCCTTCAATGTTGCCGGAAACAATCTCAATATTTGAGTGTTAATAAGTAACCATTAGATTTACAAAGTATTTCAATTTCAAAGAGAAAGGTTTTTGGATCTTCTAACTTCATACCATGGAAGCTGGGAAGAAACGATGGATGGATGTTCTTCATATGAATGTTGACAATTGTTAATTTTAGGCAACAATGGTATTTTCTATGCTTTTAGAGCAATTTTACTTCAATTTGTTTATTAGCCTAGTATCAATATTCACATTAGTATCTAGGGACAAACACCAATGTGGGGAAACCCTTGATCAAATCTTCTCTTAGTCTTCAATAGTTCAACAAATAGAGATAGTACAATTTACAAATCTGATAATTTATAACAGTAGCAAAAGAGCCCTAACTAGAAAAGTCATTGTTGGTCAACAAGGCAGATTTGACCCTCAGCAAATTGGTCAACTTCAGTCAACTTCGGCCTCCAAACAGCAAGATAAAACAACCCTCAAAATAGTCAAATTCAACCTAGTCAAAGTTTGGTTAAATAGCCCACCGGAGGTCATCCCTAGCTGCAGTTAACGTTGTTCAACAGTCAATGTTTAGCCTCGATTTCTATGCCTAGAAATGTGGCCTACCCAAACAGAGATAGACCTCACAAAAACGCAGTCAAAGGCGATCAACTCATACTGGTCAACGCTTGGTCAAACTATCTAGAAATTCGGTCTCCTGAAATTTCGCTCTCCTGAAATTTTGGACGTGTGGAGAGAGAGGCCCTGAAATTCATACACAATCAATGAGGAGAGAGAGAGGCCCCAAAATTCATACCCAATCAATGAGGAGAGAGAAAGAGAGATGTGTGAAGATGAGTGTGTCCAAATGAGGCTAAGTCACCTTCTATTTATATGCAATGTTCAGGATGAACAGACGTGGTTGTTGGGCTTCCGAGCCTACATAAGTTTGTTGACCGACCTTGACAACTTGAACATAATAAAATAAATTTATAACTTCATTTGTACATGTCATAATCAGATGATCTTTAGATCAATCATACATCTCTCGAAGAGAAGAATCCAAGAAAAATATCAGCTGTCATAAATAAGATGACCCATGTGGAGTTTGGCCCTAGTTTCCAATTTTAACAATATTAGTATCTTGAATGGGAAATCCAAGAGGATCTTCCTCATCATCTCCATCCTTTTTTTCTACCTTCTTTGCCACCACCTATTCTTTTACTTGCAAAAGTGGATGGTGATGTGGTTCTTACTGCACCACGTGATTAAATGGGGGGCTTTTGGTGTTGGAGAAGTAATTTTTTGTTTTTATAAATTTTTGAATTAGAATGCTAATGCAATGCAATTTATTGTTTTTGAAATGAAATATGTCTATTGCAAAAAAAAAAAAAATGTTCTCGCAAAAAGTAAAAGAAATGAATCAACTAGGGAAGAAAACAATGCATACTTTGACACCTCCTTAGCAACAATGCCAAAAATTAATGAGCCCTAGTATTGCAACAATAATGTTGCAACTCCCAAGGCTATCAACTTTAATTTATCAACCAAGGTTTTGTACAAACTTAAGAGGTGACATCACTATTTGTGCAGCATGCAATGTGTCTTTCTTACGTTGATATGATGTAATGAAATGAATTGAGATGTGCAGGGACCATTCTATAAACTCACAGAAGGTAATCTACTGAATTTGACTTTGCAAGGAAGGAAATGTGTTAAATTTTAAAGTATGTTATATGCTTGCAATAATTCCTTCAATGTATTATTAGCCCAATAACAACTTTACTTTAGATTCAAATAGGAATCACATTAAAAATTCAGTAGCATTCACTTTAGATCATCACTGAAAGTAAATGTAGATAGAACATAAACAACAAGAAGATATGAGATGATAAGCGAATTATGGAAAATGAAAAATTTCAAGTGAATCTTATACTTGATATACCTAAGAGACACGTCTCTTTGTAAATTGGATCATGTACCTTTGTAAATTAAATTCTAGTAAGTTTGCACATTTACATTTTTACCGATATTTGTTCAAGTGTTGAAGAACTCGTAAATAGTGGT
>APFE030460739.1:0-28964 GCA_000404065.3 Pinus taeda
TAACATACAAGTTAATAATACATATCTGAAGTTTGAATTAAGAAAGGCATACACAAAAGAATTTGATAATACTGATTCACCCCCCCCTCTCAGTATTATTTCCAACAAATGGTTACCATTAATAGATACTGCCACAAATTCCATAATTATAGATTGGGCCAAGGTCTTTTCTGATAACCTAGTCACGGCTATTCTCAATTACTGGTCTAAAAGATCCGTGTCTCAAAGGATCTATCCTCCTTTTTACCTATCCGCATATGTTATGGATTTGATTTGTTATGTGTCTAAATTTCCTGTTATGGGTTGGGAATGGACAACTCAAGACCCATTACCCATCCATGTCTATCATAAGATATTATGGGACTCCCAGTTCATTCCACATTTCTACCAAATTTGTCACGGGCTTATCCTACCCTTGTATAGAATGTTATATGATAAAGAGTCCCCGAGGTGCTCACATGAGGCACAAATAGATAACATCCCCATCGCAAGATGGTTCGAGGAGGAATTATTCACCTATGTTAGAGTTGGAAGCACTGTCCTCCCCCCCCCCCCCCCCCCCCCCTCCATGTTCTACCTTTGTATATCCCTGATAAACTTCTGGCTCGAGAAATTGCATATCAAACCTCTTCAGAAGGCGGCCTAAAAAATGATTTAAAGGACAAGAAGAAGGCTATATGGCCACAGTTTCCTGTGGTTTGTGGGGCCTTTTCACTGTTCGATGTAGGTCATGCGTTTACAGAAATACAGAATATAACATGTCTGCAGTTATTTAAAATCCAGGCAAGACCATTTGACCTAAATGAAATTGCTCAGAATTTCACAACTACAATCAAGGTGAAAGTGTTCTTTGGAAAAAAGGATTTATTTGATGACTTATTCCAAAATAAAGGCTCGCTTCAAGAAATTTTGTGGGAAGCCCAATCACAATTATCTCCAGAAGACTTTCAAAATTTCGTGGTATACAGGGAAGAAAGATTGGCCACTATTCCTTTAGAAAAGCTACGATTACCTACTAGAGAACCAACTCCAAGCATTAGGCTTAGTGGAAATTCAAGCAATTCCAGATCTAAATCTAAATCTGCGCAAGAAGTATCTGAACATTCTAAAAGATCTGGGAACGACCAAAATAAGAGCGAAGAGGCAGCTAAGGACATGGCTCAGTCAATGGAAATTCCACAACAGCAAGTTATTACCTGCTTGCAAAAAAGATCCTCCCTCTCTCATCATCAAATCACCACCTGTCATAACCGAGCTGGATAAGGAATGGGAAACCTTCAATGAACTGATCAATCTTGAAGGACAAATCCCAAAAGCACCTACGAGCAATACTCAGATTGCAGAAGGAGTAATCCCAACCATAGTCAGCAATATCTCAGAAAAAGAACATGCTCCTATCACTCCATCTTCTGATCTTGTACTTAATATAGAAAAAATTCCTCCTCTGGACATCTTTTATAGTCCTCAACATAAAGGAGTAGTAATAAGATAGAGAAAGAAAAGGAAATTAGAAAATACACTGCATCAAAACGCTGAGCAATTGGACGTCTTATGGAAAGACCCCAACAGTAATCCAACTGAAAATCTCACTAAACTATCTCAGATCGCAGGAGCATATGCTTCTACGACTATTGACAAAGCATCATAAGTACAACAATTGTTAAAAGAACAAGAAGATCAAATACAGTTACTGCAACAACAATTGCAACAAGCCAATACTAATAATGATGCACACAAACAACTTGAAAAGTTACAGGAAGATTTCCAGCAAATGCAAATAGGTTATCAAAGAAGTCTAGACGAGAAAGGAAAACAATTGCAAAATTTACAAGAGATGCATAAAGATGAGCCTAAGCTTACAGAGTTTATTTCAGAATCTATTGCCTTGAAAGAACAACTACTGCAGCAACAAGAAGTGTTGGGACAAAAGATATCACAATGGAGTTACTATTGCGAAATTAGTGATAAGATTACTAATCAAGTGGTCGAATTACGAAGCGACTATGATCTGGTTGACAAACAGGTGACTAATTATCTAACTTGGAAGGATGAAGATGAAGGAAAAGAGGTAGGCACACCCAGGATAAATGAGAATCATAAAGAGTTTCTCTTTAGTAAGTGGGATGATCAGATCAAAGAAGCAGAAAAATGGCAAAAACAACAGCTATGACAACAAGTATTCTCATTGACTGTATAAATGAGAATTTGCACAGAGAAAATTTAATCGCTAAAACTACTTCGGGATATTTACCAAACAAACCAAAATTAGAGGAGGGTTGGAAGTAGAAAGCACAAGAAAAGGAAAAAGAAATCCAACTACTAAAAAGATTAATTTGGGAATGTTACTGGACATATTTGGTAAAACCGCATAGTCAGTGGATGACCATGAAATGTATCATAAATGCGGCTGAAAAGGTGGTGCTAGCACTCATCAATTCTATTTTCTCAGCCCAACTCAAAGTAGAAGTTAGCCAACCGACTCTCCTTAAACAAATGTTGAATACATGCAGCTTTAAAGACCAGATACAGAAATAGTTTAGTTTGGAATGTTCTTTTTGCTTGAAAATTAGATTAGAAAAAGGGTGGTCATTTGAAACCCGCATCCTGATTTTTTGTAAATAAACTATTATTAGATTTAGTTAGTAGTATTTAAACCCTTCTCATGCATGTAGAGAAGGGTCCAGAAATTTGTCAAAAACTTGTCCTCAGAACATGCACTTTTGCACCCTTAGAGGAGGTTTTGATGAATGAACGGATAAAGATTTATTGGTGTTTGCATTTGGTATCTGCTACTGATGTTGCACTTTTGTAATCTTAGTAGATATTAGAACAAGGAGAGATAAATCATTGTTGCTTGAAGCTTATGACTAGGACCAGTCATAAATGGTACTTTTATCTCTTGACTATTTCTGCTTATATTCTTAAAGCAATATACAGTTTTTAGTTGTTTATATGTTATTACATGAATGTTTGTGTTACCATTTGGCACTTTTGTACGGTGGAGCCATTTATTTATTTTTGATGTGTGAATAACTTATTATGTGATATGTTGTTCACAATTGTTTTGCCTAACTTTTTATGTAAATTGGTTCATCTTAAATTGATTCCCATTCTTATAATCGTTGAATGATCTTTATCACCAGTTATTATTTGAAATCTCTTTAGATCGCATAATAGAAGAATTACATCCAGGGTTAGCATAGATTAGATGTGCTATTTTCATTAGATTACAATAGCATAGAGTTAGATTAAAGTAGTTTAGATAGGAACTTTTAGATCAGCAACATCCAATTCTGCACACACACACACCCTTAGATTGGGAAATTGGTCCCATTATCCCCAATTGGACCCGCTATACCAAATAGATAAGGAGCTGCCAACCAAGGTCCGGACCGGGGTATCCCCCTTGTTGTCGACCCGATTTTCGGGGCTTCGACATATTTGGCGCTAGAAGGAGGGCCTGAACTTGTTGTCTGTTGGAGTTGTGGGCAATTGTGATATTTGAATTAGGATGGATTCTCTCAAACTTCCCATTTGGAGTTGTATCCATGTTTGCGCCTCTTCCAACACCCCACCTGAAGTGGTAAGACTCTTGTCTCAGGTAAAATTCAATGGTAAGAGTAATTCTTCTGCTTTTAATCATGCCCTTCAATTTATTCAAAATGTTTTAAGTTCAAACGTCCAAGGAATTGACGAAGGCATTTTATGAAGAATTTTTACTCTCACATTCACAACGAAAGCAAGAAACTGGTGTAGAACCCTCGCAGTTGCCTCAATTCACAGCTGGGACCAATTTTTCAAGGATTTCATTTGTAAATTTGATTGCTATGATTATGATCAGGTATATGATGAAATTGATTATCTACGAAAAGATGATGAATCTGTTAGGGATTTTAATATGCGATTTCATCTTAATTGTCTAAAATATGATATTGAGAATGAACTCATGAATGAAGAATCTTCAAATTGAATTGAGCATAACTATTCCCTGCCTCCTATGCTCGATCCAGTAGAAATTAGTCCAAGTCTTGTTCCATTTTCTTCTAATATGAATGAAAATTCCAATTTGAATATGCGAATCACTCATGATGAAGAAACTTCCCAAAGATTAGGAGACATGCCTGCTCTAATACAAGAGGACACAAGCGAGAATGTTGAAAGAAAGCCTGCCTTGGAACCAGAAAGCAACTTGGAGACAAGGTTAGATAATATCATTGCAAGTCGATAAATGCAGATGTCAAGGTTAGAACAACAAACTAATTCTCTTTCGGAAAATACGAACACACAAAGGTATGATCTAAATCCTAATGTCTACGATGAATGTGATGAACAAGAATTTTTTCATGGTGATATTTTCAAATGCATTGTTTCAGAGTCACATTTTTCTCTTTATCCTGATGTTTTTAGTGATGATAATTTTCTTCCCCTCAGTATTAATGATATCCCAAAAAGTACATAGGATTACCCAAATGAATCACCATTAGGATTTCAAGATAAAGAGACAGCTATAGAACCCCCTTTTGCCATTTACAAACATGAATGACTTGACCTTCCATTTTTGAATATACTAGATGAAAAAGAGAAATCTAGGGAATCCTGTGAAGTCATTTATGATAGCTACTTAGCCGATGATAATGTTGATTTATCTCAAGTAACTCAACGGAGCTTAGATAATGAGATATATTCTAATTCAAGAATTATACCAACCAATCCTCATTTCAGAGAGACGGATCATTTGCATGATTTTACTATCCAAGACAATATCCCGATCTATGATTCATATCGTGAGAAAACCATCATGCCTGTTCCCAATCATAATTTGTTTTCTGATTCACAAGATGAAATTCGAAATTACTCAGATCCCATAATTTTGGCCAGTTCTTGTGAAAAGAAGATATTTCAAATCAATCCCAGTTGTGTTATAAAATTAGTTGTACAGATAATCATTACATTCTTTCTTGCCTGCATTCATTTTGTATAAAATCGGATTGTGTTTTAAATTTTTAGACTTTTGATAGATTGCTATGGTATATTGAGCACCTTATCAAAGAACATTCGAGAGATGTGTTACCATTTTGGAAAAATGAATTGTGTCATGGAAGTATAGAAAATTTTCAATTCCAAGATCAATCAATATTAGCCTTCCTTATAAAACTTCTATGTCATCCAAAACATCATCAACAAGAGAAAGTATTTTTGGAAACTTGCCAGCAATTCACGATAATTGATAATTCTCTTTTGGGAAAATTCCATCTATTATTCGTTGTTTTTTTTAGTGATTTATATGTGGAAACTTTCCTTTTAGGAGAAATTGCTAAAATCTTGACTTTAATGCATAATAGATTTCAGGCCATTAAAATTAAAAGCTCATATTCACAAACTAGCTTGTCATCTTTCCTATTAAACGATCACCAATCCATAACAGAAATTCATCCTGATTTTTATGATCCAATTGGAAAGAAGATTTCATAAAGAAGAAATTTTAGGTAGAATTCTGAGTGAAGTTACACTTTCTAATTCCACATTCAATGTTGACAGTCCAAGAAAAGTTTTATTCTTAACACTAATGTTTAAAAGGTACATACGTGTATGAATAAAAATGAAAATATGGTTTCACTAGAAATATCATTTTACCTAGTCAATTTTTCTGTATATAGTTAAAATAGGAGTAGGAGTAATTTAGCTAGGTTATTAGGCGGATAATGTAATTTTTAAAAGTTGGTAAGCAAAATAAAAGAAGAAATTATCCCTATTATGTACATAATCCAAGGGAATAGTTACCTCTCATTTCTTTAAATATTTTTCCCCCTAATAAAATCTGTTGTGGTTAACAGCATTTGACATTTACTAAAGACACCATTTCTCTTTTAGATTTTGAACTTTTGCTTGTATAAATAGCAAATCTTTTGGAAACTTGATCTTTATTATTATTAGATGCAGTTAAAAACTTTAACCTAGATACGATACTAGTTTCAACTTCAAAAAATTTGATGAAAGCAATCTTTAGTGAAGAAATTGTTTTATATCAACACAATGAAAGGTATCAATAACAAAATGAAGATTCTCTGTAGAATAGCCGTTTCCAAAAGACTCTAATATTGTCATCCAGAACTTTCTTAAGGAAAAAAATGACTTCCTCCCTGCTAGAGAAAATCGCAGCATTCAGAGGAACAATCCATGAATACACTTTATCTTAAAGAATAAGAGGTCTCATCACGAGCCAACTTATCATGATCACAGATATTATAACTTTCTGACTTTGCCAATACTTCCCACCAAAATGGGGCAATGAGTCAAGATTGTTGAAATCAAAAGACAAGGGGTCTCATCACGAGCCAGCTTGTTCAGAAAAAGTGTAAATCAAGTGAATGACTGTGTCATAATTTGGCTACCAAACCAAGACATTGTTCTTTAAGAATAAAAAGAAAATCAAAGAAATAAGTGTCAATATGGGTTTTTCTTTGAAAGTTTTAGATCACCTTAAGCAGGATAAAGGATCATTGCTGGGTAACAGGTAACCCTGTCAAGGCTATGGACGCCTGTTGGCAGCAGAGGCTCTACCTACTACAAATGAGCATATTTAAAACTGGTTCACAGGGAAAACTTTATTTTATCTTTACAAGACCAAGTAATGAATGATGTAAATGCAAGGACAAGCTGAGGAAGCAAATAATTAAAATAGAAAGAAGTTGAAACAAAATATCGTTGATAGTTTAGAGCATAATGTGCTTTATCTTTCAATAATAAAGATTAAAATTTCTAAAAAACTTTCTGTTTTGGAAATTTGAAAAGTTCAAAAGAAAGGCAGAGATAACTGGTTCTCCCAAGTGAATCGCCAATTATTGTGGCCAGCAACAATCCCCCCCCCCCCCTTTTTCATTTAAGTGTTATCCATAATACTAAATGAATGGAGACGCTTAGTTAAATTTTTGGAAAAGCAAGAGTTTCCTTTCTTCAAAATAAGGTTACCATCGTAAGCTTAGGAAGATCTTTTGAATACTTTAAAACCTAAGTTTATAATAAGAAAAAGTCTTTAAAAAATAGCTGCATCATAAAATGATAGTAAAGTACCATCATTTGGCTATCGCATCGCAATAAAAAAAAAACTAATAAGAAAAACTTCAAGATTTACCGATTTGCGATAACACCGATCGTGAGATCGCATATCGCAGGAAATGGGATAACAAAATTTGGCAAACGTAAAACTTCTGCGATCTGCGATGATGCGATATCGCGATAAAATGATGGTTGTGATATTAAGCCAAACCAGCTCTGCGACGTTATATTTGCGATAGTGCGATAATGCGATAATGCAATGTCGCGATCTGCGAAGTTACGAAGCAAATCGCAAAATCACTCCATCGCGAATCTTTCGAGCACGCTATTCAAGAAAATCCACTTACCATAATCTGACTCAAGATCATGCACTTTAAATGTTAATAAAGGGATTAGTTGTCAATTATTAATGAAATATCGATGCGTGCTTTTCAAAGAATTACTTCATGTAAGGTGACATATTTGATGTATCTGCTGCATTTAAAACTCTCCCATCACCTTTCTTGATCAGTCATTTCCATTTCACTTGTGAGCCACATGAGCAGAGAACGAAGGACTATACAAGGCAATACACAAGAAGAAATGGGAAAGAAAAATAAAGCTCAGAGCTCTGAGGTGAAGAGAATGGCACCTTTATATACAGACACAGCTTGTAACAGAGACGCAGGGATATCAACATAGGAAGGCATGTACAGACTGCTTGAAGAAGAAAACCCTAGAATAATGAAGGTTACCACTGGCTCAAACTCACAGGGTTCTTCCGAAGCATCCCTAGAAGAATTAGCATGCTCATTCCTACATAGAATAGCAGGAAGGCCAAAATTCTCCCATATACAAACATGATCAAGTGGATACTTGATAATGTAGAAATGAAAAATAGACAGTTCGAGATTCAAGGACAAGGGCTCATCAGATCATTCGCTGCACAAGATTTAAAGCTCGTGTATCATCTTCCTGAGCCGCAAGCAACTTACAATACGCAATTCATTGAAAAATTCATGGCAGAGAACCTGAACCTATCAGAGACCACCAAGGATTGGTCCAGAAAAGATGAACCGCTCAAGAAAGACAAAAATGGTATGTACAGCACTGGTTCCCTCACCTCCCCATATTGTTTTGTTGCGGCCATGCTCTGTAGATTATTTGGAAAGCCAAATATCAATAAGTTTTCATCTGAATGGTTACCATTAATAGATGCTGCCACAAATGCCATAATTATAGATTGGGCCAAGGTCTTTTATGATAACCTAGTCATGGCTATTCTAAATTACTGGTCTAAAAGATCCGTGTCTCAAAGGATCTATCCTCCTTTTTACCTATCCACATATGTTATGGATTCGATTTGTTATGTGTCTAAATTTCCTGTTATGGGTTGGAAATGGACAACTCAAGACCCATTATCCATCCATGTCTATCATAAGATATTATGGGACTCCCAGTTCATTCCACGTTTCTACCAAATTTGTCACGGGCTTATCCTACCCTTGTATAGAATTTTATATGATAAAGACCCCCCGAGGTGCTCACCTAAGGCACAGATAGATATCATCCCCATCGCAAGATGGTTCGGGGAGGAATTATTCACCTATGTTAGAGTATTTAGAAGCACTATCCCCCCCCATGTTCTACCTTTGTATATCCCTGATAAACTTCTGGCTTGAGAAATTGCATATCAAACCTGTTTAGAAGGCGGCCTAACAAAGGATTTAAAGGAAAAGAAGAAGGTTATATGGCCACATTTTCCTGTGGTTTGTGGGGCCTTTTCGTTGTTCGATGTAGGTCATGCGTTTACAGAAATACAAAATATAACATGTCTGCAGTTATTTAAAATCCCGGCAAGACCATTTGACCTAAATGAAATTGCTCAGAATTTCACAACTACAGTGAAGGTGAAAGTGTTCTTTGGAAAAAAGGATTTATTTGATGACTTATTCCAAAATAAAGGCTTGCTTCAAGAAATTTTGCGGGAAGCCCAATCGCAATTATCTCCAAAAGACTTTCAAAATTTCGTGGTATACAGGGAAAAAATATTGGCCACTATTCCTTTAGAAATGCTACGATTACCTGCGAGAGAACCAACTCCAAGCATTAGCCTCAGTGGAAATTCAAGCAGTTCCAGATCTAAATCTAAATCTGCGCAAGAAGTATCTGAACATTCTAAAAGATTTGAGAACGACCAAAATAAGAGCGAAGAGGCAGCTAAGGACACGACTCAGTGAATGGAAATTCCACAACAGCAAGTTATTACCTACCCTCAAAAAAGATCCTCCCTCTCTCATCATCAAATCACCACCTGTCATAACCGAGCTGGATAAGGAATGGGAAACCTTCAATGAACTGATCAATCTTGAAGGACAAATCCCAAAAACACCTACGAGCAATACTCAGATTGCAGAAGGAGTAATCCCAACAATAGTCAGCAATATCTCAGAAAAAGAACATGCTCCTATCACTCCATCTTCCGAGCTTGTACTTAATATAGAAGAAATTCCTCCTCTGGACATCTTTTATAGTCCTCAACATAAAGCAGTAGTAAGAAGACAGAGAAAGAAAAGGAAATTAGAAAATACACTGCATCAAAACGCTGAGCAATTGGACATCTCATGGAAAGACCCCAACAATAATCCAACTGAAAATCTCACTAAGCTGTCTCAGATCACAGGAGCATATGCTTCTGTGACTATTGAAAAGGCATAAGAAGTACAACAATTGTTAAAAGAACAAGAATATCAAATACAATTACTACAACAACAATTGCAACAAGCCAATACTAATAATGAGACACACAAACAGCTTGAAAAGTTGCAGGAAGATTTCGAGCAAATGCAAATAGGTTATCAAAGAATTCTGAATGAGAAAGGAAAACAATTGAAAAATTTACAAGAGATGCATAAAGATGAGCCTAAGCTTACAGAGTTTATTTCAGAATCTATTGCCTTGAAAGAACAACTACTGCAACAACAGGAAGTGTTGGGACAAAAGATATCACAATGGAGTTACTATTGCGAAATGAGTGATAAGATTACTAATCAAATGGTCGAATTACGAAGCGACTATGATCTGGTTGACAAAGAAGCGACTAATTATCTGACTTGGCAGGATGAAGATGAAGGAAAAGAGGCAGGCGCACCCAAGGTAAATGAGAATCATAAAGAGTTGCTCTTTAGTAAGTGGGATGATCAGATCAAAGAAGCAGAAAAATGGCAGAAACAACAGCTATGACAACAAGTATTCTCATTGACTGTATAAATGAGAATTTGCACAGAGCAAATTTAATTGCTGAAACTACTCTGGGATATTTACCAAACAAACCAAAATTAGAGGAGGGTTGGAAGCAGAAAGCACAAGAAAAGGAAAAAGAAATCCAACTACTAAAAAGATTAAATTGGGAATGTTACTGGACATATTTGGTAAAACCGCATAGTCAGTGGATGACCGTGAAATGTGTCATAAATGCGGCTGAAAAGGTGGTGCTAGCACTCATCGATTCCGTTTTCTCAGCCCAGCTCAAAGTAGAAGTTAGCCAACCGACTCTCCTTAAACAAATGTTGAATACATGCAGCTTTAAAGACCAGATATAGAAATAGTTTAGTTTGGTATCTTATTTTTGCTTGAAAATTAGATTAGAAAAACGGCGGTCATTTGAAACCCGCATCCTGATTTTTTGTAAATAAACTATTATTAGATTTAGTTAGTAGTATTTAAACCCTTCTCATGCATTTAGAGAAGGGTCCAGAAATTTGTCAAAAGCTTGTCCTCAGAACATGCACTTTTGCACCCTCAGAGGAGGTTTTGATGAATGAACGGATCAAGATTTATTGATTTTGATTTGGTATATTGCTACTGATGTTGCACTTCTGTACTCTTAGTAGATATAGAACAAAGGAGAGATAAATCATTGTTGCTTAAGCTTGTGAGTAGGACCAGCCATAAATGGTACTTTTATCTCTTGACCATTTCTGCTTATATTCTTAAAGCAATATACAGTTTTTAGTTGTTTATATGTTATTACATGAATGTTTGTGTTACCATTTGGCACTTTTGTATGGTGGAGCCATTTATTTATGTTTAATGTGTGAATAACTTATTATGCGATATGTTGTTCACAACTGTTTTGCCTAACTTTTTATGTAAAGTGGTTCATCTTAAATTGATTTCCATTCTTATAATTGTTGAATGATCTTTATTACCATTTATTATTTGAAATCTCTTTACATTGTATAATAGAAGAATTACATCCTGGGTTAGCATAGATTAGATGTGCTGTTTTCATTAGATTACAATAGCATAGAGTTAGATTAAAGTAGTTTAGATATGAACTTTTAGATCAGCAACATCCAATTCTACACACACACACACCCTTAGATTGGGAAACTAGTCCCATTATCCCCAGTTGGACCCGCTATACCAAACGGATAAGGAGCTTCCAACCAAGGTCTGGACCGGGCGGGTATCCCCCTTGTTGTCGACCTGATTTTTGGGGCTTCAACAGGCACAAGTTTTTGAGATGAAGGATCTCAGAAGCCTTCATTACTGTCTGGGATTAGAAGTATGCAGAGATACTGGGCAAAATTTTCTTACCCAAGGGAAGTATGCCAGAAATCTGTTGGAAAAGTTTGGTATGGATCAGTGTAGATCAGCAGCAACACCTTTGTAGCAGAATCTGAAGTTGAGAAGTGACGATGGCACTAAAGAGGTTGATGCTACAATGTACCGACAGCTGGTTGGCATCTTGATATATCTTACAACAACTAGACCTGACTTAGCATACTCTATTAGTGTGTTGAGCCAATTTATGTCAAAACCGCTTGAAAATCACTGGATAGCAACAAAGAACGTGTTAAGGTATCTGTGTGGTACTGTTAATTATGGTATTTTATACACTAACGTATCTGATGTTACTCTAGTAGGTTTTTCAGACTCAGACTAGGCAGGTAACCTGGATGATCGAAAGTCCATCATAGGTTATGCATTTAACATAGGATCCGAGGTCATAGCATGGAGTAGTAAGAAGAAGAGTATTGTAGCTTTGCCATCATGTGAAGCTGAGTATCAAGCATTGTGTGCAGCGACGTGTGAAGCAATCTGGTTGAGAAGGCTCCTCAATGATGCAGGAAAAGAACAGAAGAATTCCACTTCCATCAAAAGCGACAACCAGAGTACTATTAAATTGGCACATAATCCAGTGTTCCATAAAAACACTAAACTTATAGATACATAGCTCCATTTTATTAGAGAGAAAGTACAATCAAAGGAAATTATTGTTGAATATTGTAAAACTTGTAACAATGTGGCTGATATTTTTACAAAGCCTCTTGCACGAGTAAAGTTTGAATTGTTTATAGGGATGTTAGGAATTCAGGAGAACCCTTTCTCCATTAAGGGGGGGAGTTGAAAATAATTAAATATTATTTTGTATTAATGGAGAAATGGTTACATAGTTGTAACATATCTCCTTAGTTTAATATTTGTTCCTATAATTTAGGAGTGTGGTTGCAACTTCCTAATTTCTGGAGTTGTACTTAAATGATGTAATCCTTCATTGATGGGAATAGAGTGTACGAGAGTAATCTCTCTATTTTGTGAGTGTAGTCTCCAGGTGCAGGCCGCACCTGTGAGCTACATCTCCTTCTTTTCAATTCTGTTCATATTTTATCTATTACTGTGATGGTTGGTAGCTCACCTGGCACTATTTTGAAAAGTTTGATTAGCTATCCTACTCTTTACTTGAACTGAAAATTATATGTTGATTAAGTCTTTTGCACAATGTTTTTCCACATCAACATCCTCCCGCTCTAGCATACACAATCGGCATATGTGAATTCTACAATGGAAATATACCTCCATTAATGAAGCATGCCTAGGTTTTACTCCTACAATTACTCCATCTCACGCTCGTTTCTTTCGATTCTTAACAAACCTTAAAACCTAATTATGTTTCCATTTCTTCCTTTGGATGGCCCTTTTGTATCTACAATCAAATGTGGGTGGTTGTCGAGGGTTTATTGTAGTTGGAGTTCAAGAACATGGTTCACTAAGGATTGTACAAGCTCAACTCTTTGTTGTCATTCTTTTGCTCACAAGGTATGTACCAAGTGATTGTTATTCATTCTCTTGTGAATGATACTGAGTTCTTTCTCCCTTTTCTTTACCAAATTTCCTTTTTTATGGTTCCATGCAAACATATGTATGCCTTTCCTTTCTGAGTTGGTAAAAGAATTGCCCCTTCAAATTCAGTTTGGTGATGAATTACACCCAGTCATGAATCATGTCTAGTTTTCTGATGGTGATTCCCTATACACTATGACCGAAAGCCTTCAAGGCTTTGAGGCCTTGGGATTAAGTGTTATGATGATTATTTGAAATGGGTTTAGATGTATACGTTTACCAGAGTTCATAATTCACCACCTAGCTCGATTAATTATAATTTAAATAATAATTTTGAATTGTTCGTTATATTTTATGTAATGAACTGCTTGAAAATGTTTGCTGTGTTTTAATGGTTGTTTCATCATTTTAATTATGTTTCAAATCCTACCTACATTTGCAATTTGCAACGAAACAATGTAATTTTGATAACTCTTAACCAAAGTCTGATTTATTTGCAAATTTACTCACCACACCGCATGAGGGAGCCTTTGAGGCCTAAAGGCTTCGGGTAAGGAACCTATGCGAAACCCATGCATAGGAACCCTCTAAAATTCATAATAAATTTTACTGTCAAATGTACTGAGATGACAATATATATTCTTTGTTATTTTTCTTGCTCTAATTTGCGTCTGCCCAGACACTTAGGGTTCATGTCGTTTCATCACAACCCATATTATCTATATAAAATAAATATATATCACATGTTATTCTACAACACTCACAATGTTTTATTCTAACCCTGATCCATGGGGTCTCTATCACAAATATGGTCAAAGTATTTTGCCCTTTTGGATGGACCATACCACCCAGTTATCCACATTGGTCATCATTGTCTATTATTTGACTACTATATTATGAAGGGCTTCATAGAAGCAACATGTTTTGATTGGGTGTCATACCTTTCTATTTTCATTTGCATCCATTGTCGAGTTTGATTATATGTATACATGATTGCATTTCCTATTCCGTGCTTTAATTATTCCCTCTGTTGTTTTAAATATTTAGTATTTTTTTCATATGTTACCAAATGATTCCATTTATCACCTGTTTGTAGTAAAAAAATTGAATTGAATTTATTGCAAAATGAGTTTCTTTAATCGTAACAGGGGAAAAGGCAAGGACAAAGGAGGAACAAACAAAAAACAACATTTAGGAGTAACAAGGTGATAAGGAAGAACAAGGTTTTATATGTGGGTTTACAATGTGATGATTTTATATGATGTATTTTAATGAAATGTGGTTGTGGCATGATTTCATTATGATTACTGGTTATAAATATTTAAGAAATATATAAATTGATGGTTCAAATTAATTCATAAAGATAAAGAGGCCTAGTCGAATGGTAATGAGGCTCCCACCTGTTAGTGTCTAATATTAAAATTAGGAAAACTTTTAAATCAACATTTAAAAGCCTCTCCTCTTAACCTTAATCACACTAATTGGGAAATAACTAATCTGATTTGAAAACTATCAAAACTACTTGAGTCCTCTTTAAAAGGAGGGGAGATCTATGAAAGTTGTGAAGAGAGGTATGCTACAACAAACTAGGTTGTTATTTTTCTTCTGATTTTATTTTCTGAAAGCTAGAGAGCTAATCTTAATGGTGAAAATAGTTCTAACTCCAAAGGAGAGGTCAATTTTGGCGACCTCCCTTAATTACTCAAGGATTTCTGAAGGTACCTTGTCTATTTTCTGATCATTTAGTTGTTGTTCTAAAAGTTTGATTTCTATTTTATCAGTGCTAACAATGACCTGTTCGCATAAATCAGGCTTCCCATTCATGCAAATTACTTCAAGGATCATTATGTCATCTTTATTGGATTTCCTTGGTTATTGTATATGAGTTAATATATTACAATAGTCTGAGTCTTTGAACTTGTCAATGGTCTTCGCAAAGAACTATCGTTGAGATTTGACTACTATTTTAATAAAACCAATGTTTTGTTCTATGCAATCTATATTTTTACATACCTCTCACATTTTCTTAAATCTGTCTACTGTTCTTCATAGCTTATTCTCTACAACATTTTTAGGTTTTGACCTGCAATCCTGACTAACTCGTTGTTATTTAAATCTGAACTTTCTTTTTTTTATCATTTTTAATTTCTTATCATGTTGTAAATATATGTTCATAAGTGTACATATTCCTTCACTTTTCTATTTTATTTTAATGTCCAACAAACAAAAGAAAAATAAATTTTTCCTTTTATTTTGTATATATCGAGCAATTTGTCTCCTTTTCTTGTTACGATAACAAGATTTGAGGAGTTGTATAGTTTAGTTTTCCCAACTTTTCAATTTTTCTCCCTAGTTTATCATTTTGTTAAGCATGTGCTCTCCTTTTCAAGTTTTGGTTAAGAGTTTGCCTTGGAATATTTGTCCCAGTTTTAGTGGTTCTCTTAATGAAACCTCTCACGATCATGTCATTAAGTTCTTAAATTTTTTCATTTGGCAGTAGTCTATGACCTTCATATTTCCACTTGTTTATTTACTCTCACTCTTTTCAAAGAGGCAGTAGACTGGTACCTTAGTATTTTCGGTCCAACCCACTTTGATAGATTCATTCGTGATTTCCCTTCTTCACCCGAGCCTCCCCATACCCATTACTGGTGTAATATTTGCCAGAGTCCACGTGATCCTTCAACTTGCCAAATTCTCATCAAAGCTAGGAAACAATAAATATTAGAAAGAGACAATCCTATTGCATATTATGGGTTCCAAGACATAGATTCTGAAACCCCTTTTTCTTATGGATTCCAATATGCAAGCTTTGAGATATTTTCCTATGGGTTCCAATAAGTAGATATTGAATCTACGTTCCCTATTGTTTATCAAGAGGCTTCTTTTGAACCCTTCTTGGTTGACTCGGGATCTCCATGTGATATATTTCCATTTGATGGCTCTCTCTTCCAAGAAAATCTCGAATGTCATGCATACAATGACCAACCTAAACCTCAAACCAATTTTTAACGCCTTTGTCCTTAAATTGATGTTATTTGTGATGAGTATAATAAAAGGATATCAAATATTGATGACGAGGATACCCTTCTTGATCTGCATGACCAATATTTTTCCTCAGTGTCTAATGAAGAATACCTCTCATTTTTTGGATATTAATGATGATGACCATGTTATTTTTTACAAATTTGGTGATGATAGATCCAACGTTAGTCATCAATAATGCTTTCATGACATTATTGAATATTCATTCTTTAATGAATCTCCCATATATGATAAATACCTTGGTTCTAAGGCTAGTTTCAACGTTTTTAATCCTAGTTGTGTTGTTACATATGATGTGTATGATGAAGATGAGTCAAATTTTGGTTCTCAAAAGTTTTCCCATGATATAAAACACACTTCATCCTTGAATTAACCCCTCCCTAATGAAGTCCTTGTTTGTGAAGAAAAGAGTCTTGAACATGAAAACCCCTATCATAAAATGAATGATGATGGGCCATTTTCTAATCAACTTGAAAATTAACTCTCTCCTTTTAGCCTTAGGAAGGCCTCACACATTCTTGAAATGGATGATGAGACCTTTTGCAATTAACTAGAAAAGAAATTGATTGTTTTCAATCTTATAGATGTCATGGTTGTTGTTCAGATTGAATTTGAAAGGTCAAAACTTGAAATGCTTTTGTGATACAAACAATGTCAATGATCATTCTCTCAATTTGAATTTTGGGCATTGTGCGTATGAATCCCCTTGTCTACCCATTATGGTATGCGAATGTCGGCGCACACTTGTTGGTTAGCACGTCATGCTTGATTACCAACAATATTTTTGGCTTTCCATTAAACCATTATCGTAGCCACACACTTTTCTTGGTTTCCAAGGTAATTACCCTTTCCCAACTGACATCCAACGATTTGTGAAATTTTCATGTTTGATTCATAATGCATTCCTTTATGCACAAATTCATCTAGTTTGAGTATAAGCACTCATCACATTTCGACATGTACGTAAATAAAAGAATAAATAATAATAATAATAATGAAATCCAAAATTTTCACTTGTTTTTCCCTAGTTTTGCTTATGTTTCACTATTTTAATCTTCTTCTTCTTTTTGCAACATTTTTCTTATTATTGACAATTGTTTTATGCAAAATTCATGTTTTTTGGAAAAACTAATTATGTTTACTACTGCTTGTGCACTAAAACAATTAGGAAATCTTATTGACAACATATCCCTCTGCAAGTAATCACTAAACTTTTAAAAGCGCTATTTTCTTGAAAAAGGGCATAATTCTTGCAGTAGAATCTTTTGCAGGTAAGACAAGTTTTCCTCCTCCTTATCAGTATAGGGACAATCCTTAAATTGTTTGATCTTATCATTACCTACATAAGTCACTACAATTTCTATCTCTCAGTCCCATTTCTTGCTGCTCATGCTTTCTTTGCCCTGAACAACCTGCAACCTACTCTTTCACAGTCACTTATTTTCCACAGGACCAAAGATTCTAAGTACTGACTTGCTTTGAAAGTATCCCTGTTAAGTTACCAATTTTGGCGATATTCAATACTAATATCATTCAAAAACCATTGCATATTTAAAATTAAAGCTCTCCTTTACATTGTTATTTATATTTGATTAACTATTAAAGACTTAATAGGTGGGACTCCTCTCATAAGAAAATTTGTTGGCCACAAAAACACTACCTCTAAAACCAAGTTTGTCTCTTTGGCAAGGATGCTTCATTAGAAAAAAATTGGCTTACATACAAATGTTTGAAGACATGTATACTATGTGGCTATCTAGCATTGGAATAAGGGTAAAATTATTATTTCCAACCAAATTTACATCACCTATAAATTTTGTTTGGATATAATTTTCTTTATGATCTTTCGGTATTATTTGGTCATAATATACGTATTTTTTTTTTTAATTTCAGAAGAGTTTGAATGATGTTTGGTCATAAATTAGATACATATGGCACCATTAATTATGTCTAATGTTAATGGGCATTGTGTTAAAAACTATATGTCAAGTCTTTGGGTTGATAATGGTGTAATGATTTGGCTAAACCTTGCACTTGTGTAATGTAGGACACAACAATGACTATGTGCAGGTTATGAAGTTGTATACAATGATAAACCACGTACTTGTGGGTCGTTACGTTATGGTCATGGTTTCAAGGTATTAATATGTGTGTTGGCATAGTTATGAAAAACTCATATATACCTTATGTAGCCTTGGCTAGGGCATATTACATAACATATAACTCTAACACTTGGTGACAATGTTTTGAAGCATTTTGGTTTGATTTTATCATAAGAGGTATATGTTAGGATTCATGATTACATGGGGCATTGTTCATGGAAACATCAAAATTGTGAATGTGGAAACATTACTTGATTATAAACTTTGATTGGAAATGCATATTATATGGTTGTAAGATGCTTAGTAAGCATCACCAATATTTCATTTAATAGTCGTTGTTTGGTTTATCAATTAAATCCTCACGTCTGGAAAATTTATTTCTCTTTCTTTGGAAGTTATATGGTGTAAGGCAGTGTGATTTATATTTAATATGGTGTAGTTTTCAAGCATATGCATGATTTATTACCGTGATGGTTGGTAGCTGACTTGGTGTTATTTTGAAAAGTTTGATTGTATATCTCACCGGGTACTTGAACTGACCCTTTCTTGTTGATTAAGTTTCTATACCCACTCTAGCATACACAGTTGGCATACGTGAATTCTGAATTGGAAATATACCTCCATTAATGAGGCTTGCCCACATTTTACTCTTGCATGTACTCCATCTCAAACTTGTTTCTTTCAATTCTTGACAAACCATAAAATCTAAATATGTTTCCATTTCTGCCTTTGGATGACCCTTCTGTCTCTCCAATCAAATTTCGGTGGTTGTCGAGGGTTTGTTGTAGTTGCATCTAAAGAATGAAGTTCACTAAGGACTGTACAAGCTTAGCTTAGTGTTGTCATTCTTTTGCTCACCAAGTATGTACCAAGTGACTATTATTCATTATCCTATGAATGATACTGAGTTTTTTCTCCCTTTTATTTTCCCTATTTCCCTTTCGATGATTCCATGCAAACATACATATGCCTTTCCTTTCTCGATTGGAAAAAGAATTTCCCCTTCAAATTAATGTTTGGTGATGAATTGGGCCTAGTCATGAATCATGTCTAGTTTTCTGATAGTGATTCCATTTGCATTATGATTGAAATCATTTGAGGCCCTAAGGACTTGGGCTTATATGGTCTGGAGACTATTTGAAAGGGTTTTGGATGTATATATTTACCAGAGTTCACAATTAGCAACCCCATTCGATTAATTATAATTTAAACAATAATTTTGAATTGCTCGTTATATTTCATGTAATGAATTGCTTGACAAAATTTGTTGTGTTTTAATGGTTTTTGGGTCACTTTAATTATGTTTGAAACCCTACCTACATTCACATTTTGCAATGAAACAACACAATTTTGATAGCTCTTAAACAAAGTCTGATTTATTTGCAAATTTACTCACTGCACTGCATGAGGGAGCCTTCGAGGCCAAAAGGCTTCAGGAAAGGAACCTATGCAAAGACCATCTACAGGGAACCCTCTTCAATTCATTATAATTTTTTCTATCAAATGTACTAAAATGATGATATCTATTCTTTGATATTTTTTCTCATTCTAATTTGAATTTTCCCAAACACTTAGGGTTCATGTTGTTTCTTCACGACCCAGTTTATTTGTATAAAATACATATATATCACATGTTATTCTACAACACTCGCAATGTTTTATTCTAACCCTGATCCACGGGGTCTCTCTCACAAATGTGGTCAAAGTATTTGGCCCTTTCAGATGGACCATACCACCCAATTATTCACAGTGTTCATCATTATCTATTATTTTACTACTATATTATTAAGGGCTTTGTGCAAACACCCCATTTTGATTGGGTGTCATAACTTTTGTTTTTATTTGCATCCATTGCCAAGTTTAGTTATATGTATACAAGATTTCATTTCCTATTCTGTGCTTTAATTATTCCCTCTGTTGTTTTAAAGATTTAGTATTTTGTTCATATGTTAACGAATGATGTCATTTACCACCTATGTGTAATAAAAATAATCAATTGAATTTATTTAAAAATGAGTTTCTTTTATTGTAAAATGGGAAAGGCAGGTAATCCAGATCTTTCACTTCAAGGATGCACATAGAATTTCACTTAAAAGAGCATGTAAGAAAGTGAAACATACACATACAACAAGTGGAAATCAAAAGAAACCATGAGATCAAATGCACACAAACAACTTGATATTGGATTTCAACTAATGTGGGCTACGACTTCGAGCCCTACTAAATGTGGGGAGGCCTCTTTCATTAAATGACAGCGAAATCAAACTACAAGAAATTACAAAATGGCACCTTATACCTCCACTTTCTGGGATGGCCTAAAATTGTAGAGCTCTACTAAAGAAATAGACAGCCTAGTTGGATTTCCAGCGAAAATTCATGAAAAATGACTATAAAGTTGACAATGTTTTATGCTGGTGCCCTCTAGGGCTCTAGGGAATCTTTTAAATTCCCAACAAGATTCTCTACAGAATATTCCCTCCAATATTCCTTGGATTTTTTCTCTAAATGCGTGCCTAGATGGGGCACGGTTAGACTTTGGGTTCCAAAAATAGTAGGCACCAAGTTCCATTTCTCACACTCTCCCCTACCCATCACATTGGTTTGATTTAAATACATTTTGGATGGCAGATATTACAAAACCCACCGACAGGAACAACTACTATGGCAGTAACACTAAGGCTTTGTATACCATGGGTCGTGGGTTCATATTCCAGATCGACCATATATAACGTTTATTTTTTGTTGCCCCAATTGGTTGTCTCTTCTAGTGGTCGCCACTGGCGGTTGCATTTTGTTGTTTAGATGACAATTAACTCCATCTGCAGACTGACCGACGGTTACACCCATCGAAGTCACGATTAACCATTAATATATATATCTATACACACACACACACACACACACACACACACACACACACACACACACACACACACACACACACCCATTGGGTCTGGTCGAGTTGGTCGGTCAGCTGGCAGGGTTGACCACTCGCTGGTGATCTTGGTTTTTTTATTTATTTAGTATATAAAAAATAGCCCTAGCCATTTTCCCACCCATTTTTAGGGCTCACTAGACATTTTAAACAAGCAAAAACTTCTCCTTCGTCGACCACCAGAAATGTCCAAGTTGTCACCTCCTCAGTAGAATCCAGTGATGCTAACTTGGTTGCCACATCGCTCTCTGATTGGTCTGTACGACTGACTAAGCTGCTAATGTCATAATCCATACAATTGACATCAACATATGTTTTGTTGACATCAACATGTGAGGTGTCACTCTGGGTCCTACCTACAAGAAATTAAGTTATTTCCAAAAAAATTCAATGGGCCATAACTTTTTGATACAGTGTTGGATTGAGGTGTCATTCATGTTGTTGGATTTAGAATGATGAGCTCTTCATTTTGAGATTGGTTTCACTGTATTTTAGGGACTTTAAAAATTTGGCCTTTTGGGATCCTCCTAGATCATTCCTCCCCACTAATGAGCTTTTGGGCCGCCAAAAGCTTTATCAGCCAATTGGAAAGTGTGGGAATTTATCCTTCACTTTCTCCTTTTCAATACAACAGGCCTTACTTGGATGCATTTCCTCGAAACCAATACATAGGTACTCCACATCTCCCCATCGTGAAGCCCTAGTTCTCCTTTCAAGAATGATATCTTCAGGTAACTTGTCCAAGTATTTAGTTGAAAAATCATCCACTGTAGGAACCTCTTCAGTATCCATGATCAAAGTAGGCTCATAAAGCTTCAAGTTTTCAATGTTCACTGCTAAGTACAACTGCATGTATGCTAGAAAATCGAGACAAAAAGAATTGTCTCCAATCTTCTATAAAATAGTGAATGGGCCATATCAAATTGGTCTCCACTTCTTTCCATCCCCTTTCATTCTTTCTTTCTTGATGTGGAGCCAAACCCTATATCCAACTTGGAATTGGTGATCAACCTAGTTCTTGTCATGTCAAGCCCTGTATTGAGCTTGGGTTTTCTCCAATTTATCCTTCACTACTTGATTAATCACCTAAATTCGTTGGATGAACTTTTGTTCCTTTCCCTTGTCATTTGGCTCACTTGAATATTCATTTCTCCCAAATACCATGTCTAAGGGATCCTTTGGCAAATATCCAAAGCATGTATCGAGCAGTGAGCTCTAAGTGGATGAATGCATATCCCTGTTGTATGCATGTTGTACATAAGGAAGTTTCTCATCCCACAACTGGGGATGCTTGCCACAATAACCTTGGAGTAGATGTTTCTTTGTGCGGTTGAAAACATATATTTTCTCAGTGACCTGTGAATGAAATTATACACTCCTCTTCAACTTGGTGTCCATCATTCTCCACAAACTCATCTAGAAATTTCCAAGGAAACAAGAGTCTTGATCATACACAATGGATGTGGGCAACCCAAAGTGGATCCATACAAATTAAAAGAAGATATGAGAAGTCTTCTCTGCAGTGATCTTCTTTTTACAAGGCATTAGGACACACATTTTTCTAAATTAATCACAATGACATACAAATAGTCATGACATCTCCTAGAAAAAGGAAAATTTCCAAAAATATCCATTGACACACTTTCCCATGGAAAACTTGGAACAGGGAGTGGTGTGTAGAGCCCCAATTTTATATTAGTGGGTTTGCAAACTGAACACAACACACATCCATTTACATATATCGTTACAATGATTTTCATGTGAGGCCAATAAAAAAACCTTTTCAAATGACACAAAGTTTTCCATAAACCAAAATGACCTGACACAAGAGAGGTATGTGCCTCCCTAATTATGTGTATTCTTTCACTAGTGGGGATACAAAGTTTGGCAAGGTGGTACAACAGTTTTCCCTGCAAATGGTAATTGTCTACCTACGATCCATGAGTGAACTTTGCATAAATCTCCTTAAAATATTCATCATCAACATATGTTTCAAAATATAAAGAACCATTTTGCAAAATAATAAATGCAGAAATAGGAGGGCGAGAAAGCATATATGCCACTTTGTTGCTAGTGCCCTTATTGTACTTTTTTACCAGGTGAAATTGCTGAAGGAACCCTATCCACCTGAAATGGCGTGCCAGTTGAAGCTTGGTTTTTGAATCGGGGTACCGCAATGGCTAGTGATCGGTGTGAATAATGGTCTCCTTGCCAATCACATATTTCTTCCACTCCTTCACACTTTGGAGCAAGGCATGCAACTCCTTGTCATAGAAGGGATATTTCGCAATGTCTAGGGAGAATGTCTCTGAATGGTAACATACAGGTTTCCTTTGGTGCATAAACATGGCTCCCATGGCATACTCATTGGCATCTGTCTCAATCTCAATATGATGTTGGAGGTCAAGTAAGGAAAAATCAGGTGCGATATTGATCTTCTCTTTCAGTGTATCAAAGGATTTCTACTCTTTCCTCCCCAATGAAAGGTCTGCTTCACACTTTTCAATGGATGCAAGGGGGATACAATAATGGAGAAGTTGGAAATAAACCTTCTCCAGTATTGTACTGCACCCAAAAATCTATGAACCTCTGTAACATTGTTGGGTTTAGGCCACTTCACAATCACCTCAACTTTAGAAGGATCTATTTTTAATTGTCCACCTCCAACAATGTGACCAAATTAAACCAAAGAGGCCTTACCAAACTCACACTTAGACATTTTGACATAAAATTCTTCTTTTTGCAAAACATTAAGCACATTTTTAACATGACTTACATGATCTTCCCATGTTCTATTAAAAACAAGAATGTCATCAAGATACGCAAGTAAAAAATCATCAATAAAATGTATGAAAATGTCATTCATTACCCTCATGAATGTGGCCGAAGCATTGATAGTATGAATGGCATCACTAGCCATTCAAACAACCTCTATTTTATCTTGAATGCAATCTTCCATACATCATGTTCTATAATCTTGACTTGCGCAAGTCTAATTTTGTGAAATAGACATCATTTTTCAATTGGTCTAATAAATCATCAATGCAAGGGAGAGGGTACCACTTATTCACCATTATTTTTTGAGTCCCATGTAGTCCACGCACATCCTCCATGTGCCATCCTTCTTTGGCACCAACATGATGGGTGAGTTGCATGGAGAAGAAATTGGCCTTATGACCCCTTAGTTCATTTATTCTTGCACTTATTTATTTATCTCCTCCATCTCAATTGTTGACAACCTATACATACTAATATTTGGTAAAGGAGCATCCTACTACAAGTTAATTTCATCTTGGATCTCATGCTTTGGAGGTGACCCACTTGGTTCTTGAAAAATCCCATTAGAGATAGAAACAATTTCATACAATTATTGTTTATGAGTGGGATCACAACTTTGGAAAGCTTTGTATCTCTCCACATCTTTTGCTCTCGAAACCATGAGCATGTACCCCTTGCTGGAATTGATCAATCTCGTCATCTAACCTGCATTACAAGACTTTCATTGATCTTGGCATGATGAGCTCTAACAATGTATTCTACCTCATATTTTGTGAGATGATACTTGTTTTCATGGAAAAATAATATTTCTTTCCTATCATACAAATATGTACTTCCCAATACAATGCCACATATATCCAAAGGTACAACATCAAGTTTAACCTCATCTACTAGTTTTGATGCAATCACAAATCTAGCCCTAGACTGTTTGGTTATATGTAATTTGGCTTTGTCACACACCCAACCAAGAGGGTAGGTTTTGAGATGAGGCTTGGTCTCCAACCCTAGTTACTTAACCAAGGATCCTAAAATCAAATTTACTTGTGAGACCAGATCAAATAAGGTTTCCACTTTAGTATGTTTCATCACAACTCTAATATGGAACAATTCAATCATCTTTCATTCACTAACAAGTGACTCATTTGAAGAACTTATACTTTCATGCAATTCATAATTTTCATTAGCATGAAGAAAAAGGTTACCTTGTAATCCCAATGCTTTGATTTGTGTCTCGTTGCCAGAATCAGATCCAAGGTCTTGATGCATGGCCGGAACCATATTTTGCTTGCCCTTTCTGCCAAATCTCTTCAGATTAAACTCTGGATGCAACTTCCAACAATGTTCATCATCATGGCCTCCCTTCTTTCAATGTGTGCAAGATGGATTTGTTCCTTCTTCTTTCTTGGTTGTAGCTGCCTTCTTCTCTTTTCCTTTGAACTTGGCATTATGAGCTTTGAAAGATGATTTCTTGGGTTGATCTTCTTTTCCATTCTTTCCCTTACTTACAAGGTGAATAACCTTCATGTTGGTTGCATCAATAGTAGTAGGCTCAAACAAAAACAAAGAATTGCTGATGTAACTGTGTAAAGCAGCAATATACTTTGTTACAGTCTCAGGTTAATCAAGTGAAATACCTAAATTTAAAGCTTGTTTTATAAACTCTTATGTGAAGCTTTGTACATTTTGACCCTTTCTTTGTCTCACATATTTCCATTCCGATAAAGCCTTTTGTTGATAACCCAAAGGATGTAATTGATATTTTAATGCATAAACAAAATTAGACCAAGAATAAGGGAGATTACCCAAGTTTTTTTGACCTTTCTATAACTTGCTCTCCCACCAGACGAGAGTGGTGCCACTTATCCAAAGAGATGCTAATTGGATCTTGGCCTCATCTTCCTCAATCTTTTGAATCTGAAAATAGACCTCGATATGTCTAATTCAATTTTTTTAACTTCTTTGCATTACATTCTCCATTATATGTGGGCAAATAAAACTTTACATATAGCTTTAAAAATGGCATTTTAGATGCATTCCTATGATGCTTGTAGAATGGTGAGAAGAGGAAGAAGAAGAATTGTCACTGGAATTTGGAGAGGGATGGGTACCTTCTCCTCCACCTCCATGGTTTACCAAGGCATGATCATCTAGCTCTTTCTTCTCGTGCATTATTGTCTTCTCATATTTTGCAAACAATTTGTCCACTTTTTCTACCTTGGTGAAGAAGATCTTGCAATAATTTCTCTCTCCCTCTATTTGAGCTTCCTCATCTTCCATTTTTCGTCTTCATACTGCACACCCCGCTTTGGGATCAAAGGATTTGATTTTTCCTTCACCTTTTGGAGCTTGGTCCCAGTTAGCATTCACTCATTCAAACTGCATCAAGAAGACCTTCTCTGATACCAAACTTGATCCAAATCTTTTACTTCAAGGATGAATAAAGAATTGCATTAAAAATATCATGTAACCAAGTGAAACATGCACATAAAAGAAGTAGAAATCAAAATTAACCATGATATCAAAGGCACACAAACAACTGGATAACGAATTTCACCTAGTGTGGGCCACGAGCCACCTCTTTGGGCCCTGCTAAATGTGGGGAGGCCTCTTTCATTAAATGACAACGAAATCAAATTGCAAGCAATTACAAAATGACATAACTCCACTTCCTAGGATGGCCTGAAAATGTAGACATATGCTAAAGAAACAGAATGCGTGGTTGGATTCCTAGTGAAACATCGTGAAAAATGACTTTAAATTCAGCCCTGTTCTTTGTTGGTGACCTCTAGACATGGAAAAAAATTGGCGCTAATATTCATAGGTGGACTAATTTTCCATGATTTTCCCACAAAAAAGATTTCCCAATTTCCATTTTTTATAAAAATGATTGCCCAAATTTTATAATATAAAATTATTTTACCCTAAAAATCACCAATGTTATATAGAGACTATATATAAAACCATTATAAATATGAATAATTTTACAAATGTATCAATAAACATTTTATAGTTTTGATATTAGGTTTTAGTGAGATTTGCTAATGTTTATAAGCTTGAAGATAATTTTCCATCCTTAAATTTTCCCTACCTCTTGGCCTCTAGGGAATATTTTAGATTCACTACAAGATTCTATGCAAAATATTTCCTCCAAGATTCCTTGGATTTTTTCTCGAAATTCATGCCTAGGTGAGGCATGGTTTGGCTTTAAGTTCTACAAGCAGTAGGCGCCAGGTTCCGTCCACCGCATTCTCCCCCACCCATCGCATATGTTTGGTTTAAATACATTTTGTATGGCAAATATTACATAGCATGCTGGCAAGCACGATAGTTATGGCAGTAACATTAAGGCTTTGTCGGTCGTGGGTCATGGGTTCAAAACCCAAACTGACCATATATAGCATTGATTTATTTTTGGCCTAGCTGTAGGTTTTAACCCTATATAGAAATTACATGAATACGAATTCTAAAATGTAGAAGATAAACAATGTAAGAGCATAACACATAAAACACATATACACAGAGATTTTCCCCTGGATCCCAAAACCAGGACTACTAGCTTGATTTTTCATTATGTTCCTTTCAATGTTATAATCTATATTTATACATGCCGAAGCATCCAATACCATGGACTGAAAATCATCGCATCCAAAACCATGGACCGAGAACCATTGCGTCCAAAACCATGTGTGAAAATCATGCACAAAACCATAGGTAATTCCATCCAACCTAATATAGTGTCCAAAAACAAAATTTTCTGGGGCGCTGCCCCGGACCTCATAGAGTGGGGTTACCTACACCCCTCAAACCCCCCTATGACCCCCCTGCTACGCAATAGGCATAACAAAGGGGGGGCTTCGCCCCCCCTTCTAACCCCCTAGTTAACTATGTGGGCTAGTCGTGGAAAGAATATAACATAATCCAACATTCTCCCACTTTTTGTTTTCTTTCCACAGGGGACCACAAGAGAGCTTAGTCATTTATCCAACCTTGCAGTGCCCATTGTTTCTCTACACCAAGAGAACTTCTCAGAGCTCATAGATTTTGTCAATGCATTTGCAGTATTCTTCAAAGTGTCCACCTTTACCAGCAACATCTTTTTGTCTTCTATCATATCCCTCACAAAATGATACTAAACATCAATGTTCTTTGTCTTTGAATGATATGCAGGGTTCTTTGGCAAGAAAATTGCACTTTAGCTATCACAGTCTATCCTTATAGCTCCCTTTACTAACCCCATACTTGAACACAATCTCTGCAACCAAATTGTTTCCTTGCTTGCATGACTAGTGTCTAGTCAATTTAACGTCTTAAATTGCTCTACATAAATTATCAATCCAGGTATCATAAACTGATGAAGTGTGGTCCACCATATGTGCTTAGTTAACCTTTTTCTTACTTCGTTGTTTTATAGATTTTATTTTGTTTTGGGGTTTTTTTTTGTTGGTTTCCTAAAGTGTCTAATGCAAATGGAAATCCTATTCTAACGTCTTAAGAATACTTTTAAAGGTCAAGTATGGGTAGAGATTTCAAGACAAGGTTTATGTCCCTAATGGTAACTTCCAAAACTTAGCACTTCAAAAGATCTCAAAACATGTTATTGATGGAATTAGTACTTAAACAAAAGTGTAAGTATGCAACTACTTCAATCAAACAAAATATGAACTTGATCATGAAATCACTGTCTCTGTTGCTTGTCTAAATACGGAAATAAAAGTTAAGCTATTGCACTCAAACAAATCAAAAACTACAAACTAATAAAAGTAAAATCAAATCACATCATTCATAGTTCGATTCCTCGCCAGGTAGTCTAAGTTATGGATTTCAGAGATAATCGTCAATGATATGAGCAAGTTGATATCTAATTGCAGGAAAGTAAAACTAAAATCAAATCACATCATTCATAGTTCGATTCTTCGCCAGGTAGTCTAAGCTATGGCTTT
>APFE030460743.1:0-11302 GCA_000404065.3 Pinus taeda
TTGGGGACATCCAATTGTAGGCATTTATTTTGTTTGGGGTTAATCAAATCAAGTGGCTTAAAGCCTATAATGCTTTCCAAAGACAAGAAAACATATTAAACTTATGGGTAAGATCTAAGCCTAGGAATCCAGTGCAGTTGTGGAGGGAACATAGGAACCTCATGGGGACTCCAGGCGTGATTGAAGCATTAGGGCCCATTCATACATCAATCAATTGGCAGGGAATAGAATACTTTCTCACTATTAAATACCTTGCCATTGATGCGGCTAAATTTCGATATCAGATCTCTAATCCGAATATCCAACTCAGGGAACCATTTAATTATGAAAATTTTAAGTTAGTCGCCGATCGCTTGCACCTCTATGGCGAATTTATCCTGAGAGCAGGGCCATCCTGGTTAGGATATAGATATGAGAGTCCAATTATTTGGCACCCTGCACCTGGGTACCAAGCCCTGTACGAAATGCCTGAGGGTCAAACCGGCCATTTTTTGAACACCTAGTCAGGCATCATGGTTGTAGACCACCAAATGAAATCCCATCTCCAGCCTACTCTCTCACTGCCTTACACGTCAACTACAATGTTTTCATGAGGGAATGAAAAAGGGTAAGCAGGGGGGTGTGTGGATTACTAAACAAGGTATGTTTTTGGTGATTATTTTAGCTTCTTTTCATTAAAACTTACAAACCCTTTGCATCATGAACTAGGAAGATAATGGGAAATCATGAAAAAATCTATAGAGATCTATATGCAACATGAAAATGCTAATAATCGCTATTTCTTATGCAGGAAAAGGCAAAAACGAAAGACTGCCATTCCAAAGAAAAGGACAGGGCCAAGTTAACCATTGTCCCTTTGGCAGGGAACCATATTCAAACAAGGTGAACCAAATTAAAGCATATCAGCCAGGGAAAGGAAATGGAGATATCGTCTTGGCACAAAAAATTACAGTTTGGTGAATCCCTCAGGATCCTTTGATCCTGAGGGATCACTGCTTTAACTATTTTTGCACCTAGACATCTCCGCCTTCGCCATTATAAAAAGGGACAACACCGTTAGCCTGGGGGGTAGTCTGTTATGTTTCTATGTAACTTTTCATAAGTTTGAGACTTTGATCATCGACTCTCGTTGAGAAGTGATCCACTGTAATTCTGTTTCATGCATTAATACAAACTTGGTTGCTATTTCATCTTTGATCCTGGAATAACCTCAAGCAGTGTGCCCCTGGAGGCTAAGGGCCCAACCCTGGTGGAACACTTGCTCCTGTACTATTACTTTTGGTTTATGTGTGGTTTTGCTTATCAGCTCTATTCGAATACTATTGCTGTTCCATTACAGAGTATCTGTGTTGTGCACTTATCCTTTTGGTATTACTGAATTCATCCTAGAGATTATATTTCCTTGCGATTGTTGAATCTATTAACGTTGTCGTTCCATTACAAAATACAATCGTATTCTTTATAACTAAGATTGATAATTGGATTACCAAGATCAGATTACTATTAAGGTGTGCCGTGTGTTAAGTTGTTGTGCATGTATGTTTGGCTTTCAAGCGTTGTTCTATAGTCCATTATTAATCATTGTTGTTCTATTTCCATGTGCTGCTCAATTCATCCTTAAAGGTAGGCGATTGCCATTTGATTTCTATAGGACATGATTGTTGCATTTATTCTTGTAGACTAAGTTGTTGTTGCTTATTAAGTTCGGTTGCTGTTGCAATTTCCTAGTCACTGTTCCATTCTTTATTTTATGTTCCATTTCCTATTATTTGCATTATTATTGTTTTGGTGTGCAGAACGATCTGAGACTATAGTGGGCATTGACATTTGCTGTCTAGTCCCCAGATCAATGATTTGTTCCTTGATTACTTTTGGTTACATTAGTTTCCAAAGGGATGAGTTATTGTCACTGGACCCTTGACTGATATATTGCTTTTTTTTTTTTTTCGAATGAATGATTTAGGCTTCAAGGTATTTTGCTGTAAGTAGATTTTATTTCAAGCATCCATTTACTCCTGTATTTTCTTGAGCACTATCCTACTAGCATTACTCTGGTAAATGATAGCCTCAAACTGAGACTCTATTTGAAATAACAAAACGTTCCTGGATTGACAAATTAATATGAGGTAATTAGAGGTGAAAGAGACCCTTTTTACGACTCAACAATCAAGTTTAGTTCTTCTATTATAAATCTTTTTGATGTTCTCTTGGATGACTTGGGTTCTATTGTAAACTTCTTATCTTTATTGTTGCAGTTGTATAGTTTGCTTTATCTTCCTTTGTAGATCATTAGGCTCAACTTGTGACTCCTGTAGTAATTTGAGAACGAGGATTCCTAGCGATGTGGGGAAAACAACATCTACCCCATAAACTAATTAGAATGGAGACATACCAATAGACTTTTTGGTACTAATTCTGTTGACCCACAAAGCATTGAGTAATTTATTATGCCAAGACTTTTTGTTATCGTGCAACAACTTCTTAATGATATTGACCAATTTTTTTTTTGAAGACTTCACTAATCGATTTCCCTATGGGTAATAGGCAGTAGAGTGACCCAATATTATGTTGTATTTGTTGCAAAAGTGCACCATCTTCTTTGATTTGAAGGCAACTGCATTATCAATAATAATCTTATTTGGGCATCCAAATCTAGAAAGAATGTGACCTTCTAGGAATTTGGTGATCACTGCATTTGTGGCTTGTCTTGTAGGTATAGCTTCAATTCATTTTGTAAAATAATCAGTGGCTGTAAGAACCCACTTATGATGGGATAAGGAACTGGGATGAATTTCTCCAATGAAATCCAAACCCCATTGCTGGAAAGGAGTTTCAACAGATATGGGTTTCAATGGTAGGGGTAATAATTTTCTTTTTCCTTCAAATATTTGGCATTGATGACATATGGTGACTTTCCTATGGACATCTGCAAATAAGGTGGGCTAGTAAAAACCAACCCTTAAGATCTTGTTTGTTGTAGTCTTCCAGTACAAGTTCCCTCCATAATAGCCTCTATGGAATTCCTGCATAACTTTATCTACTTCATCTTTCAGTAAACAATTAAGAAATATTCATACTGCATATTTCCAATATACATTATTATCCAAAATACAAAATCTTATAGCTTTCAATATAAGAAATCTAGCTTTAGACTTAGTCAAACCTAGAGGAGCTTGTAAATTTTGATGTACAAAGACAATTTCTTCGTACCATGAAGAGGTAGCAAAGGCTAATGAAACCTATGGAGTCACCTACTCTTCCTGTTCATCCAGTTCAAATACGAAATTTATATCAAGTGCATGGAAATTAGATTATGCCATTAGTTTTTCCAATCCTCGACCTTTGATCAACTTCGTGGGTTTGATTTCAAGATAATATTCTAAAATAACAGCAATCCATTTTCCCCTCTTGTCATCAGGACCAATTTGTGTCAAAATATCTTTTACAATAGCATTAGGGACAAATGAAATTATATGGAAGTGTAAGATGTAAACTCTAAAGTCCTTTAGAGCTTTTACCAAGGAAAAATCCTATTTCTCCATTATATTGTATTTAAGTGAAGCATACCTTAAAGATATACTAAATAAAGCTATTGGTTGTTCTTGTCCTTCGTTGTTTTTCTATAATAAAACATCTGCAATAGTATGATTAGATGCAAAAGAAAATATCATAAAATCTTTGGTGAAGTCAGGACTACTCAATACATGAGCAGTTGTTAAAGCTAGTTTTACTCCGCTGAAAGATTCTTTGGCTTCAATGTTCCATTTTATCTCAGTATCCTTTTTTAACATATTTGTGATATATCTTAATATTTCAACTAAGTTAGGAATAAATCTCTTGAGAAAATTTATTCTCCCAATGAAGGACTGAACTTCTTTCTTATTCCTGTGTGGGTAAATTTTGAGAAAAACTTCAACTTTGCTAGGATCAATTCTAATGCCTTAGAAATGATGTGGCCTAGAAGATTTATGATGAAGTTCTCAAAATTAGGCTCAAAACTCAAAGTGGAAAAATATCGATAAACTTAGCTTCAAATCAAAGTGTTCGTCATCTTGATTCCAATGGCGTGAACGACACTCGAATCCAAGCTCATATGAAGAAGTTAGAGCAAGTCAAAGTTTAGGTTCAACTTGGACAGATGGTAGGAGAAGATGACGTGGCATGACTCTTCATTGAATGGGGAAGCACCAAGTGGCAAGCTGCCATTGACCTCGCATTTCACAAATCGCATATCACAGGCGGGTTGACGTTAAATAATCAGCACTAGAACAAGCCAGGGTGTAATGCGATAATCGCAATCGCACATCGCAAAAGGGAAGTACTAAAGAAATCAACCCCCAAATTATTAGGTTGTGATGCGATAATATCAATCACGTATCATACAGTTCAGAGTCCTGTATATATATTACCCCATGACTCTGCCGATTGTGATTTACGATGGATCCTAGATGCGATAATATTATGGGTTTCAGTTGATAGTTTCATCAGGGCCATCATTTATCGCAATCACATATCACCCACGCCACATTCACAAACCATAAGAGTTTCCAGTTCTCGCTAATTATGATTTGTGATGGAGTTGTCGACATCGATAGCTTATGGCCTTCGTGCGGTGAAATTGTCGGATCATTGCAGAAATTGTGCAATTTGTGGAGCGAATATTGGGAAAACTAGGGAGGTCATAACGTCTTCATTTTCCCACCAAATTAGATGCAAAAACAAGATATATAGCCATTTTTTAATATTCTAGACTCATTGGAGTAGGTTTCAGAAGCATTTGAGCATTTTAAGCACATCTTTTTACACTTTTGAGCATAATAGAGAGGCCCAAGCCATTAGAAGCTGGACCAAGGAGACGTAGCCTAGGAGGGGTGAACTCACTTATCATGTTCCTATTGTAATGTGTTTTTGATGATGTTATGTACATGTTTATGCTACTGTTCAGTCTCTTATTTATTTTAAATTTCTCATAAAATTAACATAAAAACTCATCACTTCACTTGCAAAAATTCCTGAATCCTTGAACTCATTGTGTTTCTAATATGAGGGGGATCTTAGCACAACAATCTAATATTCTAAATAAAATCATTTTGGTATTAGAGATCTATGTTTTATTTGTGAAAGAAGGATTTATCTGTTTGCAATTTTATGTCATGCTTACAAGGTTAAAACTCAAAACAGGAGAAGGGAAGATGGTTGGAAGCCCTGAAGTTGGGTCAAGGGGAAGGAGAGAAAGGTTGCCACAATTTGTAACACCATTTTAGCCTCGAGTTGTAGTTGAGACTCTAGAGATCATGTCTCATGAAGGAGAACCTACAAACATGACATAATATGAGAAGACCTTCAGAAAGGCTTTTGTTAATATGACAAAGACGATGAAGGTCCTCTATGAAGAGAGGAATACCAGGTTGCAAGGGGAAAGTTCCAAACCTCCCAAAGGAGAAGGCTCTTTAGGAGGAGTTAATGTAAAAGGAGGTAATGAAAATGGAAACAAACCTCCACCCTCTCCACCATCTTCTTCACCTTCTTCTTCACAAGCATCTTCACCCTCTTCCACTATCACAACCCTTACTCATACTCATCATCATACTTCAAAAGGTACTAGTAAATCACCTTTTTTAAAACTTGATGTTAAATTTGAGTTGGCCATGTATAATGGTGAAGTGAATGCATAGAAGCTTGATAATTGGATTTGTCAATTTGAGGTTTATTGCAAGATTTAAAAACTTCAAGAGGATGACATACATATTCAGTTAGCTTCCATGATAATGGAGGGTGCAACACTAGTATGGTGGGAATCAAAGACCCAAGAGGAGATTCAAAAACATGGTAAGATCTCAATTTCTTGGAATGATTTGATTGCTACAATAAAAGTACAATTCTACCCTCTAGATTATATGCAGAAAGCCATCATGAATTGGTATAGCTTTAGACAACTTAAAGGTCAAAATGTGCACGGTTACACCCAAGAATTAAAAAAAAGGTCTTTGCAGTTAGGTGTAGATTTGCAATCACAAGACACATTGCTGAAGTACATAGGGGTTTTACACAATTACCTCAAGCATATTATCTTAATGTTTAATCCCAATAATCTAGATGATGTGTGTGCAAACCACTCATCTTGAGGCAAGAGGTAAAAACACCCCAGAAGAAGGTAGTAAAAATCCATTTAAGAGTAAAGGAAAGGAAAAGGATTTCGAAGGGAAGGTAAAGAAAGATGCGTCTATCAAAAAATAAGGAGAGAAGTTACATGAAAACATTGTTCCAGACAAGATCATGATGTAGCTCATTGTTGGAAGCTTCATCTCGAAATGAGAACAAAAAGAAAGAACAACAAGGGAAAACAAAAGACAATTGTAACCACTCAACAGGATTTGGGATCTGATTTGGGTGGTGAAACTAAAATCACAACCATGGGGTTAAAAGGAAAATAATCCATTGCTAGGATTATTTCTTTAAACTCGTAAAATGAAACTCCAAATGAAAAGAGGAAAATAGAACTTTTTCACATAAGGGTGATCTCAAAACATAACAGGATTGATGTAAACATCTGTCGCACTCACACACAAAGTTGTATGCACTGTCGTGCAAGCGTTGTCGTGGTCATTCGACGATCTATCACAAGTGTTGTGCTTGTCGATCACACCATCGATCAATCACACTGAGTGTATGTTGTCTTATTGGTTCAAGGGGTCTTGTCATCATGTCATGTTGAGTGTGTGTTCGTGAGGTCATGCATGTACAAATTCAATCATTCACACACTTGGTCATTTTATTGAAACTCTGTCAACCAGACAAACCTCTAACAGCCAGACATCCTCTGAGTTGCATTGCTCTCTGTGATTATGGACTACTATCGAGAATTGCGTAAAGCTTGAGGTTGCCTCCCAAGCAGTCTGCACTATGTAACCTTGGAATCGAATTGACCAACTCTCATTGAGAACAATGCAGAAGTTCCCCAGCAAGCCATTTCAACCTGTGATGCTCGCAAGTACATCAACTGAGCCTCCAGCTGGTCAATTAGAGATTTTGACTGGATAGTTACCTCGGGCCTCACTCCTCCAAAGAATTGTGAAAACACTGCCAAGCATGCCCACTCTACTAATTGAAGAAATTGCACAAACATTTCAGACAAAAACCTTGTTTCCATCACTGTCTCCCTCAAAAAATTGCTCAGTTTTTCTAGCCAGTTACCCAGTCAGCCAACCTGTTCCTCACCCGAAAAACTGCGTAGATCTCATGAGAAGTTCCCATGTGCCCAACATTCCACATAGCTTAGAAATTGTGCAGGGATGTTCAGCAGGCTAGCCACCCATCAATTGCACAGTTTTTTCTAGCATCACTCCTTAAGCTCCTTGAAAAAATTATGCATTTTTTTCCAAGCAAGCCTCCTGCAGGCCATTTCCAGCTCCCAGAGGAATTGTGCAATTTTTGTTGCCAACCCCCTTTCCTACCTGCACTGCTTTCCTAAAAAAGTTGTAGATATTCCCTCCAGCTGAGCCAGATCCTACTAACAGTCACTGCTGATTCGAATTGTCCATATCAATATCCCAGTGACTTTTGTGCAATTTTCATCGGCAGTGCCCAGAGCCCACACCTGAGAGCGAAAAATAATGCATCATGCTAGACTAGAATATTTCTGTATTTGATTTATTCTCACCATGAGTGATTGCAGGTACAAGTACATGTATGAGAGTTGTCGCGATAACAAACAGGATGAAAAAGGAGAGCACATGCAAGGATATTTTTTCGCAAACGAATGAATGAAGATTGCATGCGAGGACATTTTTTCATGAACGGACGAACATGTGAAGCATGCCAAAGTACAAGATAAGGTATGACGTGCACATGTGACATCAAGCGAACACTAATAACATTGAAGACTACACACACCTTGCCATGCAGAGGTGAAACTATGCTACCCTAAGAGCACATCCATCACTTAGCAACAATGCAGCTCGACATGGACACCACTAGCAGCATGGACACACCAGCACTATTGTGTTGAGTCATGTCATGAGTCATCTCGGCCACATCACTATTGTGGTCCACATTGTTGTAAATCAATGTAATGTAACGTGGAAGTCCAAGAGACCCACATGTAACATGAAGAGTCATGAAAACTTGAAGAGTCAAATAAGTCAAACAGTCATGAGGGAACGCGAACAGTCACAAGGGCTAGTTTTACCCTTGGCTATAAGTAACCGTCATTTGTAAATGCAAAGGACTTTTCACCTTGGCTCCTCCTACATAGCCTTGAGAGTCTGTAGTCTTTTCTTTTAGGAGCGAGCAATGGCTCCAATGCCCCTCTATCAGGGTTAGTGATGTATGGATTACTAATGTGTCTTGGAAATTTCGCTTAATTTAGAAGCCTGATAACAAGCTAGCATGTTTTCACACATGTATTGTATTTGTTTGGAAGTCTATTCTTTGGAAACTTGTAATGCATGTTGCTTTAACCTGTGTTAAAACAGTTGAACTATTTCAGTTGTTCTAATACATATGCTTACGAAAATGTGGTATAAGTTGTTAACATTGTCTCGGCTGTGTGGGCTATCCCGTCAGACACTTGACAAAACCATTCTCAAAAACTTGTTATAACCACCGTCACACTCATGTGGACTACTCCACTAGGTGTTCTACATGTTATCCATCCATTGTGTGTTTGTGACTGCCGTATCCATGTGGACTACTCTACCACAAGCTTCGCATGTCTTGTTGTGTTGTGTGTATTTGACAGAGTTGGGATTGTTCCCTTTCAACTTGAGACTCACTTCCACCCTCTCCCTCTGCGGTGAAAGAACCTTGACACAAGTAACAATAAGAAATAACTAGACACGCGAACCTCATTGTTCGAAGACAAAGCATACCACTCTCATGTGTTGACAAGCAAGAGCTAAGGAAAACCTTTAAGACAATGGAAACTAGGCCATCCTACCTGATGGGACTCCTACACCAAATGTTGTGATCTCTAGTTGGGACTTCATATCAGGGAGATCCTTTGAATTTTGGCAAGTCCAGCAACGTCAACAAGTCTGTATGCAAACTTTATGCCACTTCAATGTTGACCTTCCTATTTTCACACTTATAGTTTGGGATGATGCCGCAACAACCCCCATTATTCATAGAAAAGGGGCTAGGCATGTGATTATGATATAAAATAATATAGAAGAGCCTATATTGTAACTCTAATTATGATTTAATGTAGTTAAATTTAACCACTAGTAGGTAATCGAGTTGTGTTATAACTGGGCCACTAAGAGGAAGAGGCATTCTGTTATTTCGAGAGAATTTTGTTCCATATATTAGAAAAGATTGATAGGAGAGATAGGAGGAAGAGCACATAGAGAGGATTTGTGGATTTTAGTAGCCCACAGGCCAAATGAATTACTTCTTCGTACTTGCAACCATATTTCCAGATGAGAAAGAGAGTGAAGCTCCCTCACTTTCCAACTGGATTTTCTCCTAAAAGAGTTTCCCAGAGAACATATCTTATGTATTATGTGTGTGTGTTAGATGATTTTGTTGTTCTCTACTATTCTACATAATTTCCATTTGCATGCATGCATTAATTAAAGTTAAAATCTACAAATGTAGAATTTTAATGAAACTGTAATAGTGTAAAATTTCAGTCTTTTAATATATTATTATCTGACCTCTTAACGAACTGGCCAATGGAATATCTGTGACATTTTATGGATCAGTATGCATATGATTCTATAGGGATATACTTTTTGATACTCCATATATTTTAAAATATGTAAAGGATCACAATTATGTCTTATAAGACAGAAGAAAACAAAGATACATAACTCTCAATATTGTACTCTCATTTTGTTTATAATGAAAAGTTAGTGTTTTTTTCCTCTGAAAAAAAAAGAACAATATATTAATGTAGGATTTTAAAATTTGATGGAAATTTGATTGTTTGATTTTTCTTTGTTTGGGTAAATTTTTAAATGTTCTCAAAATCTATAATCAAAATAAGAATAACCTAGAAATACATTAATCTAGGATTTCAAAAATTTATGGTTAGTTAATTGTTTGACTTAGCTTCTATCCATTAATTTTTAAATATTCTCAAAATCTATAATAAAAATAAGAATAACTTGTAAATCCTTTTAAATATGAACAACCCTCTTAGCCTTCCACTTTAAATATTCTCAAAATCTACAATAAAAAAAATAATAACCTGTAAATCCTTTTAGATAAAAAAAATCATCTTATCCCTCCTTATTGATAAGCTCATCCCTCCCGGAAATATCCCTTTCCAATATTTTTATTTGAAGTGCCAATCGATTAACTAGACAAATTCAAGTGGACTTGTGCAACAAGAACACCCTATTGTTAAAAATATTTCAATTTGGGGATCAATTGAGTGGAAGTATTCCTCCTTCCCTTCACAACTGCACGAACCTTCGAGTATTCTCATTATTGAGAAACCAACTTAGCGAAGTAGTGACCCTAGAATTGGGTAAGTTGATGCATTTGTTGCACCTTCTGTGACAAAAACATGAGTTTTCCTATTCTTACTGTTCTTTCTAATTGTTCCAAGTTACAACCTGCAATCGATAGGTTAGCTACATCTTAAACTTGGGCTATAATGAATTAGCGGGAGAAAAACCTCCATGTATCGAAAACCTATCAATGAAAAATACCATTTTAAAAGAAAATTGGTATCCTCATCTTGTGTTTTTTCACAATATCAACTATCAAATATACATATACATATTGTGGAGAAGAATTGTGATTATGTTATTATGACATGCAATAGCCTCCCATATTTGGAGCCCAGAAATATACATTCGTAGAAAGCAGAACAATTTCCTGAAATAATCAACACTACAACTTGATCACCGAGACTATAGGAATTTTGCACGAAAATTGTATATTTTTAAATAATTTAAACCTTCACTATGATCATATTATTTTTTCATGTGAATTAACAAGTAAATACCTAGATTGTTATGCTTTTGGCAAATGAAATGTGAAGCAAACATTGTCACCGTTGTGCTATAAACACAAATTGTCCATTTTTCTATAAAATGATTATTAGATATTACTGAAATATCCAAGAGTTTGGGTACAAGATCTAAAAATGTTATATTAACCACATTAACCAAGTTTCTTGGGAAAATGCAGTTGCATAAATCTGAAGTATGGCATAGAATTCGCCTAAAATAAAGATTATTTCATTAAGCTCCATTAGACGTGTCATAAAGGTGGAAACAAGACATTCAAAATATGAACCAATAAGACAATTACAAATTGGTTTTTTCAAGTAATTTTAAAACATATATAT
>APFE030460744.1:3669-19974 GCA_000404065.3 Pinus taeda
CCACTTGGATGGGAGATGGATGTATGTATGAGTCTTGATGATAGGAAGGTTACTTATAATGTATGGAGTCATGTTCTTTCTTGTAGAACATCTTTTTGTAGACAACATTTCAGCACATAGCATATACAATGGGGGAGCTCATTCAGAATTTTCAACAGATACTCAGGGGGAGTATGGTAGTCGGCCCCTTTGCCCTTGATGTCAAAGGGGGAGAGTGATTGGTTGTTGTTGCCATCAAGTCCAAAGGGGGAGATTGTTGGCATTATGATAAATATGTTGTACTTGATGGAAACCCACTCATCTTAGATGATAAATTATAGTGCAGCAAAGTTATTTTCTGGTTCCACAGGTCTCCCACACAAAAGGTGTGAACCAAAATTTCACGCACTTTCATGAAGAGAAAATTTCCTTTCATGTAAAGAAACGTTCACACACTTTCATGCAGAGAAAAGTTCCTTTCATGCAGAGAAAAGTTCATGCACTTTCATGTAGAGAAAAGCGCACCCACATGGGAAATATTATGGTTGGTTCATGGTATTTAGTCCTTGGTATTTGAACCTATGGTTTTGGGCCATGGTATTTCGTCATAACTGTTGATCCCAAGTATTGGGTCCATGGTATTGAATTGTTATGGTTTTTGGTCCGTGGTATTGTGAAAGGGCTAAGGCTATAAAAGAGGAAGGAGATCATTTGGCAAGGCATCTTTTGAATTATTGAATATCTAATAAAGTGCTAGACCCGGAATGCTATGATTGGGTTATGGTGCACATATGGATCTGAATGAAAAAGGAACTTGAGTGCAAGGAGAAGGATAAGTTCTATTGATGGGTCAAAATCGTAAGGCTGGAATAGTGGTATCTCTATAAGATTTTGATCTGTGATATGTGGTGCACGATTGATCTATAAATCTGATAATCTGGGTTAACTAATATCTGAATGTTTGAAAGAATGAATTTATAGATTTGTACGCAGGTTCAGTGAAGCGAAGAAGCGTATACACGTTGTTCTTGTAAGGGAAAGTCACGTATACGCAGGTTGGTATTGACACAGAAGCGTATGCACGCAGGTTTCTGAATAGTGAAGTAGCATACATCTCTTGATTTATGTTCTAGCTACTTCTGTTTATTGCTACAGTGTTCTGGGTTTAGAAGTGGGGTGTGATTACTGTTATTATGATCTGGGTACAGTCATCAGAGAAGTGCTTATTTTGATTCAATTTTGATTGGTGAAAAGGTGATTGGTTGATGAAAAAATTCTTGATGTTTGATTGATGTTATTTGTGGATCCAGTCTGAAAATTTATGAAACGTGGTCTCTGGAAGGAAGAGAAGGTTGTAGTCTTCTGCAGGTAGCAGCCTGCATACTAGTATCTCAACTAGTACAAGAACTAAGGGGGTTGTAGCTCCCTTCCAGGAGAAGCTGGAAAAAGAGAGAGGGTTTGTAGCTCTCTGTAGGTAGAAGCCGGTGTACTGGTAAAGGACTGCACCAGTAGAGAATCATTGTAAAAAGAAGTTTCTAATTGAAAAGATAGAGACATATTGCAGCAGGTGGTTTTCACCCACATTTGATTTCCACCTTATATCTTGTGTTCTTGTGTGTGATTGTCTTCTGCTCTATTTTTCTGTTCTTGGTTACTATTTATATGATCCTAATGCACAGATTAATCTTCAACATCTGTAGAATATGTTAAATTATAAGTCTGTATGGTATACGTGGGTTTCCTTATCTGTAGTTGCATATATACGCGGTTTTCTCTAACTAAAGTAGCGTATATGTTCTGGGTTTGAAAAAGAAAATAATTGACCAAATAATATCGATTCACCCCCTCTCTTAGTATTATTTCCAACAATTACTTCATGCAAGTTTCATTTGTCCAATTCCTTTAACAGATTGGGTATCGAATATTGTTCTTGTTAACAAAAAGCAAGGAACAATAAGAATATGTATTGATTATAGGGACATTAATCGAGCTTGTCCTAAGGACAATTATCCAACCCCCTATATCGATCAAATTATTGATGCTTTTACTGGCAGTGAAATGTTTTCCTTTATGGATGGTTTTTCCAGTTACAATCAAATCAACGTACTCCCTACTGATCAACCTAAAGAAGCTTTCATTTGTCCATGGGGGACATTTGCAATTACCTTCTGGATTGAATAACGTTGGAGTAACTTTTTAAAGGGCTATGTCTTGTGCATTTCATGAAATCAAGCACATTGTGTAGCCTTATCTCGACGATTTACCTGCCCATTCATTACGTAGAGCCAATCATCTCACTCATTTACGAGCTACCTTTATGAGGTGTAGGCATTATCGAATTAGGATAAATCCACACAAATGTGTATTCTGTGTAGAAACGGGTCGTTTACTAGGATTTTTCATTTCAAAAGCTGGCATTCATGTCGATCCCTTGAAGGTTGAAGCTATCATCAAATTACCTCCTCCTTCGACTCTTTGCCAACTCCAAAGTTTGCAAGAGAACGCAAACTTTTTATGTCATTTCATTCCTAACTACGTCGAGATAACAAAAGGTTTTTCCAGGTTGTTGAAACAGAATAATCCATTCTTTTGGGATCAGATAACTGACAAATCTTTTGATGCACTTAAACATGCGTTGAACCATGCACCGTTACTGCATCCTCCCAAGTACAACCAAGATTACTTTTTGTACCTCGCCGCTTCTCATTCCACCATTGGGATGGTTTTAGTTCAGGAATATGCATTCAACAATGAACATGTGATTTACTATCTTAGTTGAACTCTGCATCCGACTGAGATTAAATATTCACATGTGGAGAAATTGGCCTTGGCAGCTATTCAAGTTGTCCAAAGATTTTGTCACTACATCTTATTACACAAAACCATGGCAATTTTTGACTGTAACCCTATGATGTATATCTTGACCAAACAATTGCTAGGAAGCAAGTATTCCAAATGGATAGTTATCCTGCAGGAATTTGACTTGGAATTTGAAAAATCCAAGATAAAGAAATTTTTGGTTTTTGTGGAACTGATGTGTGATTTCCCGTGTACTGATACTGAAACTGTGGCGAAAGAACCCATTGCAGACGAATCCTTGTTTCTTATTAGTACTCTTGATCCATGGTATGGATATATTATTGTTTATATCCAAGCCCAATTTTCATCCTGAAATCTCATGATCTCAGCGATGGAAAATATGTCTCCAATCCCAACAATACAATATTATTGGTGATACACTCTATCGTTGTCGGGTGGATTCTATTTTCCGACGTTGTCTAACTCATGAAGAAGCCGAAAAGGTTCTGAATGACTGACACTCTGGAGCATGTGGTGGTCATATCTCTGGGTATTCTACAGCCCAAAAGATATTTTGCGTTAGTTATTTATGGCCATCCTTATTCAAAGATTGTATCTATGCAGTCTAGAAATGCCACAATTGTCAAACTTTTGATCGTAAGATGCGTGCTCCACCCGCTCCTCTCCACCCTATAATTGTCATCGGTCCTTTCGCAAAGTGGGGTATTGACTTTATTACATGTAACCCTCACTTGGCCGGGGGGCATGCGTATATCATCTTAGCGGTAGATTATTTTACTAAGTGGGCTGAGGCAATGCCAACATTTTCGGCAGACAACAAAACTACTGCAAATTTTGTTTTCATTCATATAATTGCTAGATTCGGTGTTCCTCAAGCTATTATTACTGATCATGGAAGTCATTTTCAAAACATCATGATGACTGAACTGACAAATCAACTTGGCCTGCATCATGATAGTTCTACTCCATATTACCCACATGATAATGGTCTGGTTGAAGCTATCAATAAAGTTCCAGTCACTATGATCCAACAAATCATTGGTATTCATAGGTCGAATTGGCATAATATGTTATTTTTAGCACTTTGGGCATATCAAAGCTCAGTAAAAACATCAACTGGTTTCACTCCTTTTCAACTGGTCTATGGTTTGGAAGCAGTGTTACCAATTGAATGCGAAATTCTGTCATTACAAATAGCCATAGAATTACTCCCAGCCACTTCTGAAGAGGAGAAACATTTTCTGTACTTAGCTCAGCTAGATGAGAATCAACGCACTGTTGCATTAACAATTGAAACTCATGTGAAACGGATAAAAGCTCAGTATGACCGAAATGTTACACCTCGTAATTTTTCGGAAGGAGACCTAGTTTTACTATATGATCAAGCAAATGATAAGTTAGGGGCTGGAAAATTTGTACCTATGTGGCATGGTCCTTATATTGTTAAGTGAAAGCTGGCAAAAGGGGCCTATGAATTGGTATATTTTGATGATGTCTCTTGGGTAAACCTAGAAATGGGCTTTATATGAAGAGATATTATGCTTTAATTTTAGTGTGGAGATTTTTGTTAGATTAGTTTCTTTATAGATGGTGTGTTTTAGATTAGGAAAGTGTGCCTAGTTTAGAGAGTACTTTTATCATTATTCCTGCTTATCTTGATTTTACTCTTGATATTGCAGATGTCGACGTCTCTTCAAACATAGATTGGTTTTGCTGATAGTGCTTGTCATAGTACATGGAACATTTCTTCCACAGCTTGGGTTATCTATTCACCCTATGATGAGTTAATATCTATGCATGGGATAAGCCTCGGTCAAACAACGATTAACATTGCAGAGTATAGTGCAGTGATTGAGTTATTATCTGAATCCATCTCATTTGGAATTCAGAGTTTGATTGTTAGGTTAGATTATGAACTCGTTGTATTACAACTTAATAGGGTTTGTGCCGTTAGAAATCCAGTGTTATTATGATTATTTTTGAGAGTTCGTCTCTTAGAACATGAATTTTATTATATTGAATATCAGCATATTCCAAGACATTTAAATACATTAGCAGATGCAGTTGCTTCTCGTATGATAAATAGACATTTGCAATAATCAAAATAGTAAATTTAAAACAAATTCAATAACATGTTACACAAGATAGCCAGTAATAGTGATATATCATAGCATAGAAGTGTGTCAAATATACATCGTCTTCAATCATAGGTTGAAAAACACCTTATGATTGAAAAAAATGATAGTACAAAAAGACAAAAATGTTGTATGAGTCTACAAAAGTGATCATCCTATCCCTGGTGATGATCACGATAAGAAACCACTACTCGAGCCACCCTATAAAGGAACCTCCTAAAAGGTCCTGGGACCCCAATCACATATCGTTGTAACCTAAGTGGGATATCATCTATGCCAGTCTCTCGAATATCTGCTGTCAAATGCTCTAGATGATTCTCCAAATCACTCAGGATCTTTATAGATTGGTCCTGTGGGGCTAGTACTGCTGCCGCTGGGTGTCTCCTATCATAAGGTTGGAGAGTAGCTAGTCATTATGGACCCACATCTGCATTTAAAACTTTTTATTGCCAGTTTTGAACGATTTAAAAAACAAAAAAAAGAATTAGTTAAAACTTAGGAAGTGTTGAAAATGATTTTACCTGAATCATCCCACTACTCTCCTGGTGGAGGAATCATGTCTGGGTCACCACAATAATCCATCCCGACATATGGAAAATCTTGAATCACAAAAATTTGGTTCTTCAACCAATGAAAATACTCAGGCAGAAATTGAAAAACCTCTAAACCCTCCTTAGGATGATGGGCCATCACTGTAACCCAACGCATTATCCTAGGCTCTTGATGAAGACCAACCTCAATAGAAAGCTACTGTGGGACCAGCATAGGGACCCTCTCTAGACCAAAGCTCACAATGAGGAAACCGTATCCAAAGTTTTTTAGTTGTCTGTTCTTTGCTCTAGTTAGTTGGCCTTTTACATTGTCCAACACAGCCTCGCACCAGTTGAAGATGGTACCTTGATAACAGTCTACTACCATTTGCATCTGGGATCTGGTAGCTACATGCAATGCTACACTCCCGCATAGTCTAGTGACAGTGAATGCAATAACCTTAAGTTTAGGATGGTTGATAGTTTTAATATCGGTTCATTTTTCCTTTGTTTGATCATTGCAAAATGGAGACTAGTGATAGACTGGCCACCTGGCCTAGTCCCGAAAAGAGATAATCGTTTGCCTCTCTTGGGCAAACCAGTAAAAAAATATATGTACTCTCGCTCAGTTTTGAGCCGGTGGCCACCAATCATGAAACACTAGTCCTGTATGTTCCACCTGTTTACCAGCCATTGCAAGAAGTCTACTTGGGCCCTCATGCCTGGTATAGCCCAAAACTTAAACAGTCTACATGCTCTTAATGCATCCAATGTGGGTTAATGATTTATTGTGAAAAGATCCGCATCCTCATGCTCATGTTCTTGCCAAATAAGCATTTTGTATGTCCTACAATGCAAAAAAGACGTATCAGAACAATTTAGTTCGAAAATTTTTGGGAAAAAATGGAGAAATTTGAGTTTTTAAAATCCATTTCCAGATGTTTTCACCTACTGGTTACAGACAGTGCATAGGTCTGCATGCATCGTAAACAATAAGTGCGGACCCACGACTTTTTTCTTTGTAGAAAAAAGTCGGGGTCCGCAGGAGCTGCATGTTGCACCTGTGGACCCCCGCGAGAAAATTTCTAAACTAATTTGTCCTTTTAAAAATCAAAATGAAAGCCTAAAAATGAAATGTAAACGGTTAAAATGCAAGATAAGGATGGTGTGGATTTACCTGGAGCTAACGGTTTTCAATTCCAATGGACGGATTTTCCGCAATCTTCACAGGAAGTTTCTTGCCCAAAAGCTCTCACTTCTCACTCTAAAATCAAATGGTAAAAATGAATTTACAAAAGCCCTTTTTATAAGATTTTTTGAATAAACGGATTTTTAACTTATTTATTTTTCACTTTAAAAATGTAACTTTTTTGTACATTTTGTTTTATCTTAAATAGATATGAGTAATGTTTTGAGTTTTTGTGCAAAAGATTGGATTTTTCAGGGAAAATTGATCATTTTCAACAAAGAGCATACTTTTTTCACTTTTTTGGACTCTTCCAAAATTTACAAAAAAGTACATTAGAGTCCTCTTTAAGCTCTTTTTTGACTCATAAAATATGAAAAGATTGCTAAGTTTTTTCCTTTTTAAACTCGTTAAACAGAATTAAAAAGGGGGTCAACTTCAGCTCTTTTCTGACCTTATAAACATGAAAATATTGCTAGACTTTTGTCATTTCAAGTTCGATATTGGTTATAAAACGATGTGTCTTCGATCACTTTTTTACTTTTTTATATCGAAGCCACTAATTATGAAAAGTACTCCTTGATCGTAATGGTTAAGCGATTCTCTCAAGTATTATTTTATACTTTTTTAGACTTGGGGTACACAAATTTATGAAAAATGGCACCTATGGAGTTTTCTTATGTTTTTCTTCTGACTCCCTAAAATTGAAAAACACCGAGTTTTTCCTATACTGGACTCGTTAAAATTTAACAGTAAAGGACTTGTTCAATTTTAAACAGGAACGAACCACTCCTTCTTAGGGTTTGAATTTTAAACTAAGTTGGACTCATATGAAGGTGTAGCTTATAAACAAGAAAATGTTATCCTCCTCAAGCTTGTCAAAAATAAAGAGGTGCTTGCCAAAAATGGTGGGGGAAAAGAGAGAAAAATGAACTTGTTTGTTACACTTTGTGTTTTAGAAAAGCAGTTAACCACTCTTTAACATGACACTTTTTGTTCACCTGGGTTGGGAAATCCTTTGCCTAACAGTTACCATATTGAAAGTCTTCAGCCAGTTTCTGGTTATTAGCTTTGGGTCAATTGTCACCAAACCATCTGCAATGTCGTTATGTGTTCAAGAAGTCAGTTCAAATAACCATTCATCTGCAAAATATATGTCATCCATTTTGACCATCCTTGAGTTAGTCCTTGGCAATATGTTTCTTCAAAAATTGATCTATGATTTTGTGTTGTGGGCTTGCCTATGACAGATCGCTTTCTATTGACTTAAGCTCATTATCTAGAAAGATGATTGAGAAATCATCAGTACCTTGGAATCTGCATGCCCTAATGGAAGGTTTCTCGCCTTCGATGATAGGTTGCATCATTGACCTTCGATCAAAGGATTCTATGACGTGTTCAACATCAGCTCATTTATTCATATTTCATGGATTGTACTAAGTACTTTGAGATCCATTAACATTACTGGTGGTTTCTCTCACACTTGTTAATAGTTCACATCATTGACTAGTAATCAAGTGGTTTCTACCATGTTTGACTTTGATACATTAATTCACATGGATAGAATCGTACTAGTTTGGGAAACAAAAATCAAGACCCTAGATCTAGTTTCTACCATCCAGGCTGCGGGGAATTTTGTTATTCATTATACAGTGGACTATTCATAAACAGACGGCTACGCCCATACTATGTCTACACTCTTGATGTATTACAAAATCATTCCTGTATCAGAACAGTTTAGTCAATTTTCTAGTCAGTTTTAAATCTGAGTATGGGAACGCCTACATCAGCAATGATATGTTCACATATATATATTTTTCATTGAATGTTTTTACAAGTTTTGATTGGGGTGTCCACAGGATGATCCTTGAAATGATAAAGTACTTCACTCTTCATAGATGACAAACTCTATCTTCATCTATTACAGACTTCGCACTTTAGGGGGAAATCTGTTGCACAAAAAATTGTCACCTTGGCATTCTGCAATCTGTGTGAGTCCATCACCACTCCTACTTTCCTCCTTTGTAAGTCTTAAGCCTTAGTTCCCCATATCAAGCCTTGAAAATAAGAGAAAGCCCTCAAAAGTCTCTAAAACTCTGGTTCTGCACTTTCTCTTAGCATTACCTGCGGTCCCGCACCTAATGGTCATGTCTCATGCTGCTATGTCTCTGTGTTATGGGTGTGGACCCCAGTAAAAGTCAAAAAGGTGCAAGTATATTCTTAAAAACTCACTTTGAGTCATTTCTAGAAGCTTCTGGAAGGAATCTTGAGGTGGCAAGTTCGCTCCCTTAAGGTTCATGCATCCCTTACCTTAAGGATCTAACCCCTTGATGTGAGGAGCTTATCCCTTTGAAGAAGGACTCTATCCCTTCATAGGTGGACCTGTAAACTCCTTCCTCTACACTATAAAATGAAGCATTGGGATGGTTACTTGAGAGGTTGAAAGCTGAATATTTTTGAGGTGAAATGCTACTGGAACTTAGTCTTATTAATTGAGATTTTATGAGGAGAGATTACATACCTCTTTTATCTCATTTGGAAGAATGTAAGGCTTGTCAAAGTAAAGGAGATTCCTGTTTCGGACCCTGGGAAGAGCTTGTTCAACATCAAGGCTAAAAAGGTTGTAAGGTTCTTCTACTTCAAAGTTAATACAAATAAGTTTGTTTTTCTCAATAAGCTATTGTTTTATGGTTTTTATTTTATGGATTCCTTGATCACCATAATGGACATGATTTATGATATTAGCTGTGCAGGTGTTATTTGATGTTTGCTTGTTTGTGACTGCAGGTTCTTAAAAGGAAACTCTTTTGAACGGTTGAAGGATGGCTACTACAAACTAGCGTTGGACTTAAGGTAGGGTCTAAACACCTCTATAGTTTTTATTTATGAATCGCATATGTTTAGAGAAAGATAGATTTGCTTTTTTGCTTGTTGCTAGACTATCTTTTGATACTAGGGAGATCGGTCCTCTCCTCAAGATCGATTTATCTAGCCAACATTTTGTGAGTTGGTTTCATAAAAAAGAGTTCCAAAGAGATTTCCTTTTTATCTTGTTGTAAAATAATTGGGTTTTAAGAACGGGAGGTAAGAACCTATGTACGTATCAAGTAAAGTGCTTTCTTACCAACCCTCTTTTCAGTAAATGCTTAGAGGTTAAATAGGAATTGTTTTTTATGAATGACTAGGAATAGAAACATGGAAAAAGAACTGAGCCCCCTTCCAAAATCCACAAAACCCAAGGGATTAGTGAACCTTGGGAGAATGGTCTTTATAGACGAAATTGTGAGAAAAGCAGAGTCTCAAGCATCACTAGGATTCTGGGATGTAACAGGAAAATGTCCTACTATAATCCCTCAAGTAACAGGGTCGCCATCTACACCTCACGTTGAGATTCAAAGCCAAATTGGAGGACCTGAACAGAGTCTTCAAGCTACAATAAGTTTACATTTTGATCCTCTACAAGAGGGAAAATCCTATAACTTAAGAGAAGGAGAAGGAGAGACTAGTGGAACTGTTAAGGCAAGACCTCAGTTGTCTGAACAGGGTCTCCAAGCATCCCAGATCTAGGCAGTGCTGCAAAGCCATCTCGGGTTGTTAATCCTCCACTTACTCAAAAAACACCCCCTGAAATTCTTGAAGAGTATTGGCCCATATTTTACCAAATGGAAAACCAACCACATCAAGGTCAAACCTCGACATTGGAATACTCCATAGTTGACCATGTGACCAATGCCCCCATGAAGGCTATTCCTTTGCAGAGCATCCCAACATTTCATGGGATGATCACGGAGGATCCTGACACCTTCCTGTTTGAATTTGACGTCCTCTGCAGAGGGTATGACTACACCACTTACCTGCAAAAGCTAAAACTATTCCCTTCTACTCTGAAAGGAGCAACTTTAAAATGGTTCATGGGTCTGGGTGGACATACTATTAATTCTTGGGATGATATGAAAACTACCTTCCTCGCTAGATACTAAGACTTTTGCAAGACTAGGGAGCTAAAATATGCAATCTTTAAGATGGTTTCAAAGGATAATGAAACTCTAGAAGAGTACATCTAATGGTTTCATTATAACTTGCGGAGATCTCCACACACCACCCTACCAAAAGAAGTCCTAAGAGATATCTTAATTAAAGGAATGATAGAGGAATGGTTAGAAACTCTAAATTTAATGGGGAAAGGAGATATTTCTCAAGAATATTATGATGAAATCAAATGCTTTTTTATCAGTGTTCACGAGGAAGCTCATGCATAGGAGCAGCAGGTCGAGATCCCATGAGCAGGGGAAGCAAGCCACATAGTGGAGGAGTAACATGAATTGAAATCGGTAACCTCCAAGAATATTTCAAAACAGACATCCTGGGCACCCTCATGAAGTAGTTAGACGTCCTACAGGCTAAACAAAAACTATATTTAGCAGAAAAAAACTTGGTTGTTTTCTGTCCACGTTGTCGGAAGAAGGACAACCGTCCACTAGACATGGTTCAGACATGCGCTATATGTACCAAGGATCACGCCATTAAACAGTTTCCATTGCTACCAGGGTTGAAAGAAGTGTTCAAGGGAGCAAAAGAAGAGACAGAGCCAATATATCTAATGAACCAGCGTTGACAGTGGCAGGCCAAACCTCTAGGAATGTCACAATATGCATCCTAGTTATTTCCTTCTTCATAGTTTAATCAACAACAGAACCCTCGGGTAGCATGGCAAGGCCAATCACCCTACTCGAATTGGAAACCTCAGTCATTCCCTATGACACCATGGTTAACTCAATCCTTTCTGGGTAATGGCTGGCCAAATTCTCCTTTTACTCTTGCTTGGCAAGGCAATCCCTATCAATTCCAGTGGTCTGCCTCCACTTCTCAAAACCGAATTGTTCTACAAATTGGCAGCGACCTTTGGAATATCCCAATCCTATGGGGTTAGGTCCTCAACCTCAACCTGCATTGTCAGCTCCGTATCCATTACAACAAAATCCTCATACTCTTTTGCACCCTCAACTACCATCCCAACTTAATACAAATCCCAATAACAGACTGGTCTAGCTGGTGCAAATTATAGAAAGCTAAAACTATGAGATTGAGCAAAAAGAATGTAATGAACTCAGATTGAGATCAGGACATATAATCACCCCTAAGGAAAATAGGGATCAATCATCAATTGAGATTGAAACACCACCTATACATATACCAACACCTATAATTGATACTGAAATGAAACAAGGAGAAGAGATAGATCAACATAAAGATCCAGAGGGAATCATAGTCACTTCTCCCTCGTTCCCTGAAAGGTTAACGATACCTAAGCCAATTGTGTACCCATATTTTTATCTTGTAGCAAAACTAAAGAACCTTTACATAAAAATTCTGCTCCTCTAGGCCATTCAAGACATTCCCATCTATGCTAAAACAATGAAAGAGTTATGTGTAAAGAAGCCTGTGAGGAAAGAAAAAACTTCACCCATCATTCATGTTGTACGAACCTTATCTGATTTACTCTTAGGAGAGGAAACTCCAGTAAAGTATGAAGATCCTGGAAATCCCATAGTGACAGTTCAGATAGATAGCCACTCTTTTCCCAATATGCTAGTTGATCTCGGTGTAGCCATTAATATTTTAATAGCAGAAACCTGTCAATCACTTGGTATTATAGCCTTGGAACCAACCACCACCTTACTAGAACTTGCTGATCGTTCGGTGGTAAGGCTAGAAGGAACTCTACAAGATATCATGATCTCTATTAATTCATGGGAGTATCCAGTAGATTTTCTTGTTATAAACCCGAAGATTCGATTGGATGGTGACCCTCTAATACTGGGTCAGACTTGGTTGGCGATAGTTGATGCATATATAAGTTGTCGGAGGGGAAGCATGACTATTGCAAAGGGGGATGTTGTAAAAATATTGTTTTATATGCCCCTGCCAGACCAATTCTGCCCATTGTAAAAATATTTAAACAACCACCAGCATACCTGGAAGAAAGCATTCGTTCACCACTCACAGTGGCAGAGGCACTAGAATTCAAAGATCAGACTAAAGATGACATTATAAACAATTTCACCAATTAGCCAACTGATGTGAGCAATTGAAAGTGCTAAATGCTAAAAGAAATCCTTGATAATGAAGCATTGAAAGATCCCTTGAAGGACATTAATGATCAGCACATCCAGGCGACTGTTGTTCATAATAGCAAGCTGGTGGAAATTGAACCAGGTAAATTTTTAAACATTAATGATAGGTTGGACAATGATCAGTAGCAAAAGCTCATTCAAATCTTGCAAAAATATAAAGGGGATTTTGCCTAGGATTATCCCAATATGAAGGGTATAGACCCACAACTATGTACTCATCACATCTATACCGAGAAGGATGCTCAAGCTATCCGGAAACCTCAATGGAGATTGAATTTGCACCTTAAGGATATTATGAAAGAATAACTACAGAAGTTGTTGGATGTGAATTTCATTTATCCTATTTCAAATAGCAAATGGGTCTCTCCATTGGTGGTCATCCCCAAGAAAAATGAGAAATGGTGTATCTGTGTAGATTACCATAAACTAAACAAGGCAACAAAGAAATATCATTTCCCTTTCCCATTTATCGATCAAGTCCTAGATACCTTGGCAAGGAAGCAATTCTTTTCCTTCCTAGACGGCTTCAGTAGCTACAATCAGATTCAAATCATCCTTGAAGACGAAGATAAAAAACCTTCAGCTATCCCTGGGTACGTTCACTTACAGAGTATTACCATTCGACTTATGAAATGCCCTAGCCACAATTTAAAGAGTTATACTTAGCATTTTTTCTGACTTGATAAATGAAGTACTTGAGGTATATTTGGATGATTTTAATCCATAAGGGGATGAATTTGACCAAGCACTACAAACATAAAATGTTTTAGAATGGTGCATTACTACCAGGTTATGTTTAAGCAATGTCAAGTGTCACATGATGATGACCAAAGGTGTAATATTGGGACATTGTATTTCTGCAGCGAGGATACAGGTAGACCCAACAAAAATTTAGGTAATTCTTTTATTGCCTACTCCTTGTACTCACACAGAGGTAAGTAGTTTCGTGGGATATGAAAGCTATTATCACAGTTTTATTAAAACCTTTTCACAAATTTCTGCACCTTTATATGCTTTAACTGGAAATGTTTATTTCAAATGATCTGACAAATGTGACAAAGCTTTTACAGGTTTAAAGAAGCTAGTCTCGACAACACCAGTATTACATGGACCAAACTAGGAGCTACCTTTTCACATATACATAGTCGCATCAGATGCAGCTATAGGCGCTATCCTCGGTCAGAAATAGGACAGGAAGCCTTATGCTATATATTATATTAGCAAAAATATTACTCCTACAGAACTTAATTATACAGTAATAGAAAAAAAGAATTCTTAGCCGTTATTTATGAAATAAACAAATTTAGACATTACATAACTGGCTACCAAGTTTTTATGTTTACTGTTCACTCTGTCATTTAGTATTTAGCTAAAAAACCTATCACAAATGGTCAAGTGACTCATTTGCTATTACTTTTGTAGGAATTTTACATTACTATTAAGGATCGTCCAGGGAAGGAAAACCCAGTTGCTGATTTTCTGTCTCGAATCCCAAAGGTAAATGATCCACTGGTAGTGGACGACCAATTCCTAGATGAACATGTGTTTTCCGTGACAGTCAAGACGCCATGGTACGCAGATGTGGAAAATTATCTAGCAATAAGGAAGATGCCCAAGCATTTGACAACAAGGGAGAGGAAACAGATCGTTCATTACAGCGCCCGATTCTCTTGGATTGGTGGATATCTTTTTCACATAGAGTTCAATATGTGTATACATAGATGCATTTGTGAGGATGAGATTTATGACAACTTGAAAGCTTGCCATAACGAGCCCTGCGGAGGTCACTTCGAAGATCGAAGGACAGGGCATAAGGTACTAAAAATGGGCTATTATTGGCCCACTATTTTTAAAGATGCTAAGAAATATGCCTAGGCTTCTGATAGCTTCCAAAGCATGGGCCAACCTAGCCAATCTGATGAAATGTTGCTGCAACCCCAACTATTCATAGAACCCTTTGAATGATGGGCATTGGACTTTGTTGGCCCATTCCATCTACCATCGAATCAGAAAGCCTACATATTGGTTGCCACATATTATGTGACAAAATGGGTGGAAATAGTAGATTTATCAAGAGCCACAAAGGAAGCCGTGATTAATTTCCTCTTTCGGTTATTCAAGCAATATTGTTTATTGCGAGAAGTGATAATAGATGGGGGAGGGAAATTCGTAGGACACAAAATTACTGCTACTCTCAGAAACCATCAAATTACGCATAAGATCACTTCCCTGTATCACCTGCAGGTGAACGGGAAAGTTGAAAGCACCAATAAAGTCATTGAAGCAATTTTGACCAAAACAGTCTCAACACATTGGTGAGACTGGCATGCTAGACTACCAAAGGCCTTGTGGGCCTATTGCATGACTTGGAGGAATACTATTGGATACTCTCTGTACCAGCTCGTGTTCAGCAAAGAACCTATTTTTCCAATCGAATTTGAAATAAAGACTCTAATAACAGCTCAGGAAGTTGGATTGGATTTAACAGAAGCCCAAACCAAGCGAATGCAACAAATAAATGAATTAAATGAACCTTGATTGCTATCTTTTCAACGAAATACAATTATTCAACAACAAAGGGCAAAGTGGCACGACAGCCTCATCAAGAAGAATACATTTCAGAAAGGGGATTGGGCACTCCTTTATGACTCCACATCCCAGGACTTTCCGGGAAAGTTGCAAACGAGATGGCTTGGCTCTTACAAGATTCAAGAAGTACATAACAATGACACTCTTACTTTGACTACCATTGACAGGTTTGGCCATTATTTTATGGTGAATGGGCATCGAGTGCGTCTCTACCACAAACCACTCACCAACGAGTCTTTCTGCCAGCAGGTACGTGATGAACCCTCCATGCAAATCTTAGCTGCAGAGAGTGATGACCCTGCAGATTTTCTTTCATAAAATTGAAATTTTTTAAAAATTGTAAATAACGTATATATTCTTTTTGATTGATTGTAATTCAGTTAGGTACCACCATGTAAATATTAGGATTTTTCTTATTTTTAATGCTTGGTAAGTGTTATTCAACCGATTGAACAATTGTTGTTCAATCAGTTGAACATCACTTATGTTTATGTGTGTGTCGTTGTTTAGTTGATTGAACAATTGTGGTTCAATCTATTGAACAAGACTTATTTTTATGTGCGGAAATTTTTGTTCAATCGATTGAACAACATTTTTCGTTTTTTATTTTTCTATTCAAACGATTGAACAATTGTTGTTCAATTGATTGAACAACACTTCTACGTTCTTGTCGACATTTTATGTTCAAACTATTGAATGATAACTATTCAGTCAATTGAATAACACTTTTAATTCATTTACCGGAGAACCCACAGTATGAACCTTTTTATGCCGACATTTCAAATCCCAACTGGGATCCATCTTCAGGACTTTTGAATGAAGTTAGAAGAAGAGCTGTTTCAAAGGTAATAAATAATGATGTGAGAACATTTTTTGATCTGCAGAGGTCGGCTTGAATGACAAATTTTAATTAATTAAATTAATTAATCATT
>APFE030460744.1:23451-81633 GCA_000404065.3 Pinus taeda
AATTAATTAAATTAAAAAAATAAATAAATAAAATAATCTGAATATTAACAAAATTGGAGATTGGCTTACCTAATTTCTTAGATTAATTTCTTTCATAACCTATATATATAACCTTAGATATAGCTCATGGATACATCATTAATATCGCTAGAATATCTATTGTCGCAGCCCCTGATGATGGACTCACTTGGTAGTTCGAAATGTTGGGTTCATAAAACTCTATAATAGGTCATTCCTCCTCTATTTAAAACTACCCTCACCTATATGGATTCATTATTTAATAATATCAAGATTATTATGATTTATAAAGTCTCTTGATGGTTATCTTTATCCAAAAGTTGATATGGTGCATCTCTATAATGATTGGCTAGACATCCTTTTTCGGACATTTCATAAAATGATTCATTATTTAAAACCATGTTAGCTTATTTACCACACTTTAAAATGGGCAAATCCCTTTCAAATGATGAGATGGGGGTAAGAGTATAACCTTTCTTTTGCACCTTTTTACTTCTTACACCACCCCTGACTCTTAAGGAGAAAATGAGCCTCCCTCTTTTCTTTAAAAAACTTGAAAAGATGAGAAAAATAAAAATAAAGAAATATGCAGATGCAACGAATACTTCCTTAAAGAGGATAAGGGGTCTCATCATGAGCCAGCCTACCATAATCATAAATATGTAACAACTGACATTCCATTTTTGTTTACCAAACCAAGGTAATGACCTTCTTGATATTAGAAACTATCAAAAGGACATGGGATCTCATTATGGGCCAGCCTGGTCATTTTGTTATATCTTGGTGAATGGAACTATGATCATCTGGTCACCATGCTTGCATAGTGGTATCTTTATGGCAAAAAAAAAGAAGAATCAACTACATATTAAAAAAGGAGGACTCTAGCTCATTTGTGGGGTTAAAAAGCAACCCTATCGAGGCTATTAATTCCTGTTGGCAGCAGTGGCTCTGCTTATGGTATTCGAGTATTATCTTACATTTCCAAATGCTCTCTATTTTATTTCCACCTATGGATTCATTTCTAAGAATATTTCCCACTTGAGCCGCACTCTTACAAGCCAATATGCATGGTAACTTATGTCACATATTCATTATATTATATATTTGTCCAATCAATTCATGAAAATCATTACTACTTACCGCCAATTATGTGTCCGTTACTAATACCACTTGCGGAGAACGTATTTGCACATAATAATGTAGATATATATTTTTATCTTTTTTTGGCCATTTTTACCTCTGATACGTGTCTTGCTTTAATTGCTTTGTCATAAATTGCACTGCTTTTCTGGATTGGTTGTCTACATTTATGAATCCTCAATTCATGCACTTTATTTTCACATGCTTGATGAACATGGATGTCCTTTTTCCCATTGGAGTGGGGATGGTCTGTGTGTGAACATCGTGTGAAACAGTTATGGATAGTTGAATGCTAATTATTAAATTGATTTTTGGGTAAAGGCTACATGATGTTGAATATGTGTAATAATTATCAAGGTATTTCCGATTGGGGAAACGACGACGACCATTATGGAAGGCATGTGAATTAATTATGGACCTGCATCAAAAATGGTTGATGAGACAAATGACTTGACTGTATATACTATTAATTCTCAAATCAATGTCATATTTCCTGTAAAAAAAATTAACGATCTTTGTTGTTGTTCTAATTTGCGAAAGAGTAGGAGAATTCCATGTAGGAGAACCAGTCATAGGAACATAGCATCCATGGGAGGTAGAGCTATCCAAAATGAGCCCTCGGTACTCAAGGTATCAGACTAGGCTTGTGCAATTCTCAAGCGTGCAGGATGGCTGCAATACCTGAATAAATTGCAGGGATTTCACGAAGAAATAACACTCGAATTCTTGTAGAATTTGCAAAATGGCAGCACCAAAGTAAGAGTCAAGGATATAATAGACTCTAAAGCAGTCATAGATGAAGTCATTGGTCTTCCAGCTAAGGGGACAAAGTGGACAGAAAAACATGTTGTGGTTGCAGTGTTTCAAGACCTGAATGAGAAATTAGCATGAATAGGGAAAGGGATTCTCCCTTCAGTATTAAGACGGCCTTGGCAGAAGTTGGCAATCATCGTACAATGGTACATCACATGCGATGGTCATCAGGATGTGGTAAATCCCTGTCAACTCAAGTTGTTAGCCATCATAAAACAGAAAACTTCAGCTATTTTTTTGTTTTATTTGAATTCTTTATTGCATGATGTCACTCGACAAGTTAGGAAAGCTAAGGACCCACGCACTGTCATCAGTCATCATGGACTGATAAATTGATTATCATTCATGGACTAGCCCAACAAAAGTTAACCTGGGACAATATTGTAAATCATACTCTAGCCCCACCTCCACAAAACCTAGTAGTAGAACAATAAGGGCCCAGAACCCTAGGTCCGAGAAGGACGCGGAAGAGGAAAAATCACTTTGTTCCTTTGAACCCAGAAAAATGCAGACGCTCTGCATTGGTGAAGTCCTAGCGGCATACCCCAATTCAGACAAATGAGGTCAGCCCATCACTCACACCACCTCCAAGTCTATAGAATACCCCTTTGCAAGACTATGAAGAAGAGGTGGCCAGGGTATTGGAAAACATGGGGATGTTTGGCGAGGGAAGAGAACAATCTAAGAATGTTGAAGGAAATAATTGTACCCCCAACCAGTATGCCTTTGTTGATAGCGTTGGTTGTGATCAAAGCCTTCCATTTACTAATTTCTTGGAAGAACAAAGGGAACCAATCTCTTCTATGGAAAAACCCCTTGAAGTTGAGATGCATGAAGAGGAAGCTATTAGAGAAGAAAATCATACAGCAGATATTATTTTAGTGGACCCTAAAACCTAAGGAAAATGTAGTTGCACCACCGCTGGTGGGAAGTCCCAGAATAAAGAATTCTTATAAGGATAGGCTTAGAAAAATGCTAAAATAATATAGAAAACAAAATCGAATAATCGAGCAGCTACGTTAGTGGTTAAAAGAGGCCATTAAAGCCATGAATTTGAAAGTAGAAAAAGAGACCATAGGAATACAGACAGAACATTGTTCTAGAAAGGATGTTGAAACCCAAACTAAGGTTCTTTTGGTCTATTCAAAGGAAACTTAGATAGAGCTATATCTTGTAGAGGACACTAAAATATAGACTAAAGACCCCTATGTTTGTACGTAGGAGACCCAAATGGACTAACCTATTGTGAACACTATTGTTTAGACTGATGCTGAGAAAAGCATCCCAATTGATTGTTTCATAACTCAAGAAGTAGTCAATCCTGCTGTCCAAACTGAGCCTATAGATACACAAGATAGTGATGCCCAAATAGAGGAGACACCTGATTATATTCCCTTAGTAAGGGAGGCATTTATTAGCAGATTTCAAAATAAACTATTGAAGGTTCAGTAGGAATTAACCCAGAATAAGGAGGAGGTAGTGCCCTTATGGATCCATCAAGAATTGAAGAAAAAGTTTGAGGCATTCACAGCGACTGAGGATGAGACCTTTGCTCAGTGGCTGAATAGAAAAAGGTTGAGAAATCACGGGACAAATTATAGAAGGCTAAGAGAAGTTGAAAATTGTCTTCTCTTTTTATTCAGACACCCTATCATGCAGAGCCTCTGCTACAAATTAAGCCCTATTCCTCCTAGAGAGATACCTCCTACTGAAATTCAAATATGTTAAGGCTAGGAAGCTTGTGTAAATTAAAACTACCATGAACTTTGTCAAGTGCTTTAAAGAACTGGATGAGAAGGTACAGTGCCCCCCCTGTGAACTTTATATGCACAAATTCTTTCTGGACAATGTCAGAGACAGTAACCCTAGCCCCTTTATAGGGGATGCACAACTCCAGGAATTTCTCTCTTTTGCTACTAATCAACTCAAGTGGGCCAAGACTCACAATACTTTTAGAAAATGTGAAGAAGGAATTAACTTACGGGTGAGAGGGGAACCTACCAAACCCCTGCATCTCTCAGTCAGACACAAACAATTCATGAAGTGAGATGGTGTTGTGAGCCAATTAGGGCCATTTCACACAGATAGTATACAAGCTGGAAAGGAGTACTTCCAAGAGATTAAGGAGGAAGCCTTTTCTGTAACCTAACAAATGTGGGAACTCTTCGGCATTACTGTTAGAAACCAAGAACCATTTGGGTAATGGAACTTTAAAGCTGCCTCCTCTCGTTTCCATAAGTACAGTAACATGGTCTTAACCATGGGGCCTGAATGGATAGGATGTCGGTATAGAACTCCAATCATATGTTATGCTCCAGAGAAGTATCGATGTGACTACATCTTGAAGGATCAAGACGTTAACCAAGATTTTGCTATACTAAAGAAGAAAAATAGCTTTAAAATTTATAAGGAGGAGTTATATCCTGTCTATTCTCTAACACAGCTAAACCTAAACTATTTAATTGCATGAGGTCATGAAACAAGGTAAGCTGGGGAGTATGTTGGGTCAAGAAAAATGTATGTTTTCTCCTTGGTAATCGCTTTATTTAGCACTCATTCTCACATGATTATCTCTGTTTATGAATAAAAGTAGAGGAAATAATAGATAAAGTCGAGTAAAAGTAATCAATAACAAATTAGAAGAATCTAAGCAAGAAAAACTTATTTTCACTATATTTATGTGCAAAAGTCACGAATTGAGTGATGGCTGCCCAACCGAGAGAATGGCAGCATCTCAAATGGAAAGTGATAGCTTCAAAGGCAAGGAAAGACAACAGAAGGTTGGGAAAACCAATGACTATTTTATGACAGAATCAGATCAATTATAGTGAAATCCTAAGGATCCCCTAATCTTGAGGATTCGCTTTTATATATTTACTTTCTAAATGTAATATATAAGGCCGAAAGGCAAAAATGCACAGAGTTCAAAATTTCACAGTTTGTAATTATTCTTTTTGACATTTAAGACTATTATTTTGGATATCGTAACTTGGTCACTTATATTAGTGAAGAAAGGTTGTGTTTAATCTATACTTATATTTTGAGCATCTCTTAGCGGAGACTTCTGGCAACTTTGGGCCGATCAAGAGAAGATCTACTCCTTCACCTGTGTCATAATCTTTTCTATTTCATTCTTGATTGCTTGTTAATGTTAAGTTAATATTACCTTTGATTATTGTATGGATTGTCAATTCAATTTAAATTTTTTATTCATTTGAGATTTAGATTGATCTGTGTGTTATATGCGAGTAATACTTTTGATTGAATTGGTTATGATAATTCCAGCTCAGATAGTTGTTCCTTTTAAGTAATGTTATCATAGATTTCAGAGATAGAATTAATTTCTTTATGATTCTACAATCATTTTCTATTTAGATAACATTTGATATTCCTGTATCATTTGTTGTTCAATTCAGAATTGTTGTTCAATTCAAAATTGCTATTGAATTCTAAATTGTTGTTCAATTCAGAATTGTTGCTTAATTAGAATTTATTGTTTATTTAGGATATGTTGTTCAATTACCATTGTTGTTAATTGTTACAGTTCTCTTTCATGAGTGAGTGAGCTTCAATTTTAATTGCAACAATTTGTTTTTAGTTAACCTCTGAATTCACTGCATATATAGTGCTAACACTCTTGAAATAAAAAGACTTGCCTTGGGTTGACAATTAATGTAAGAATTAGGATTGTCTGTAAAAAGACATCTTAGTGCACCAACAATCTATACCATGGGATCTTCTCCTTCTTCATATGGAGCATCTTGTATTTGACGTGCTACTCGTCTTGCTATTGGTGACATTCCAGGAGGCATTTCTAGTCCTACATCTGTGGTGAGTGCCAATATTGCAGCAATAATGCTGCAACTCCTTGGCTACCAACTTTACTTTTATCAACTTGGTAGTTCGTAACAAACTTGGAAGCGTCAGTTTTGTATGCACAAGTACTAGTTCTCACTGTAGGTTGTCACTTGCTCAGCTGACACGAGGTCACTAGAAGCTCAGGCCAACTTCTATAGATTCCAAAAGAAGCTCTATGTGTGATGAAAGAAAGAAATATTACTCTACAGAAGCTATTCTAATTGAAGAAAGGAAAAATACTGGAATGTAATGCAAGACCTAGTAAACCCTAATTAACAAGTTAATTCCACTTTCACCAAAAACACTATGAGAACCATGAAAGCAATTCCATTACCTACTCAAGAAAGAAAACAACATCTAACCATGCTATTTCTGGAAGTAAATAAGAAAAAACATATTTTTGGATTTGTATGTGTTTTTATGTGAATTTGACATGCATCTAATTTATTGTGTGTGAGTGTGGCAGCGAAAAGGTGGCATTAGAGGGTGGTTTTGAAGCTTAGGAGGATGTAAGATGGTGTGGATGGGTTCTAGGAGGTCTTAGGTGGCCTTATGGAGGCTTTTCCCACACTTTTCATTCAAAAGAAAGGCCATAGGAAAAACTACAGGAGGACACAGGGAAACTATAGGAGGAAAATAGGGAAACTACAAGAGGCCTACAGGAGGAGGTCGAGAGAAATTTCAACTATTTTGAGGGTGTAACAGTGGGTGGAAAAGGTGGATGAAGGTTGAAATGAGGTGTTATGGTACCTAAGGTCTACCATGAATCACCAGGAGAGAGAAAGATGATTGGGTTTTCTCAAGGAGAGAGGAAGAAGTTCTATGGAAAAAATGAAGGAAACTAGGGCAGAATTGAGGTGAGTTTTAGGAGACCTGTAGGGCATGGATCAGATGGAATATGTGATTAGTGATAAGCTGGCCTACTACTGGAAGATATCTACTGTAAAGGAACTGACAATCAACCAAGAAAATCAAGAAACAAATGAAATGAGTGCATTTAGGAAAAACAGAGTTTTGCATTAAAATGGTATAAACTATGATCTATGAAAGGAAATGCTGAGAAATGTTGTTGGAAAGGAAAACATGAAAGATGACTATTGCAAATCAAGAAATTAACATGATAAAGGAGATCTAGAGCAAATCAAAACTAGACTATTAACCTACTAAAGAGTTGCAAACACTAGAAGTCCTATGAATGAGGAAAATCTGTGTTTTGGGGGCAGTAAGAGAGTATTTGCCTCAAATAATAGTCCCAAAGCGAGGACGAGAGGCCAAGGCACTATTGCTAGCCTTTTGAATCTTTTCTGATCTCTGCTTAACTTGTTATAGAAAGCACAAATGGAGGCAAAATACTAATCATCAAAAGCAACATATTCTTAACCATAAAATAAATACATCTAACAGCAAATTAATCTACAAACTGAAGTAAAGCATACAAATACAAGTAAAGAGAAGATTGGCTACTTGGATTGGGCCCTATCCCAAAATCTTTAGCCCTCTGAGGTAACTCAGTGCTAGCTCAAAAAGGATTCCATCTTCATTATCAAAACAATAGCAAGATTACATGAAACTGCACAAAATAATAAGCTCGAAATTTGAGAAGAGTTTACATAATCAAAAAAAGTCTGACCTTATTGAGGCCCTAGGCCTTTCTACTTATACATCTAAAGCTACCAATAGTTTCCTTAAAATCAGGGAGGCTTGGCTCCCAATACTCGATATAACTATCAGTCATGCTCCACTTGCTCGACTGCCTTCTAGTGCATGATTCGGTTGCTTGTACTTCGAGCTGAATGAAGGGGAATTTGAAGTGAGGAGTAATAAATGAGGGAGATTCCCTCCTATAATTCCCCTCCTCTCTCTATTTCGAGTTATTGCTACCATTTGACTACTGTAACCTTGAATTTGACCTCAAAATCCATCAATAATCTGCATTAAATACATGTTAGACCACATGGAATCATAACTAACTCAACTCACTCTATAAGCATAGATATAATCAAAAAATCATACAATAAGTTAATATAATGGTTGATTTGACTAGGTTAGGAGGTAAAATGAGCCCATATAATTACCCATTTATGAGGCTCATCATCACCCCCTACTAAAGGTGTTGCTCATCCTCTGAGCAACCTAGTCAATCTCTTCATCTTTTATGGCCCTGGTGGCCTCCCTAGCATTCCAAGCTTCTAATGTGGTCTACTCATGTTCTCCATAAAATCCTATTGTTCTTTCTATGTCCTTCCACTGCTCCTTCTCTTCTTCTTCTCTTCTTCCTTTCAGCATGCCTAATAGGAGTGGAGGACTCATTTTGAGGCCAATCCAGTTGACCTTCAGCCTTTGCATGGAGTGCTTATACATTGGCACTCTTTTCAATGCCTCCCTCAACCTCATTGGGGAATGGTATTCTCTTATTTGCAAGCTATGGGGTAGGGTGTTCCATCTTCTTATGCATGCATGTACACAGTCATCCCCAAGTAGCCTTTGCATATCTTCAAAATGTGCAATTGTTTGTGCCTAATTGGCTAGATATCTAGGAGCAATCTGAGGGACATTGGAAAGCAATTTGTGTGTGCTAATGAGTTCCATAGGATTTGATGGCTCAGCTCTTATCATTAATGGCTCATTCTGTTATTTTATCAAGAATGTTTTCATTTCTGCTGCCCTCAATTCTTCATGGTTCATCCATGAGGCCATGGCCATTAATTGTAGGTCTCCTAGCTTGTCATTGGGGTCCCACACATTCATGTCTGTGAGGGCCATGTGGTGTAGGTAGAAATATGCCATCTTTGCTTTATCCTCTGAGGTGCTTTGGTCACACAAATCCATGAAATGTCTATGGTCTTGGAAAGGCATTGTGCCTATTTGTGCCAAAGTCTTTATTTGGAATTGAATCCATTGTTGCTTTAGATAGAGGCCATAAGATTTGGTTGGTGTTCTAGATTGTAATGCTTCCATGGATAAGCTGGCCATGTATGCCAGCCGAGTCTCTTTCTCTTGCAGTTGCCTCCTTAGTAGTTCATTCTCATTTTCAAGGTGGCTTCTTGTAATGACCTCTCTGTCTTTGAGAGCACTCATTTCTCTGCCCATTTCCCTGAGTTTGTTTTCCATATGGCCATCATCCTCAACTCCTTTGGATTTGGCTATCTGCATCCACCTATGTGTTCTCACTCTTTCTTTCTCCAATTTGAAAAATAGTGGAATTGCAAATTTCTGTGGGATTATCCTACCTCCCTCAAGTAGATTGTAATAGGAGGCAAGACTGGGTTGGGAGTCAGGTTCTTATAGCTCTTGTGCTTCCCCCTTCATCTCTAGCTATCCTCCTACCCTTTTCTCAAGCTTTTGGGTTTCCTATAATTGGGATAGTGTCTTCTATAGGACTATTTCAACCTCCTATAGGTCTGGTTTGGGGTCCTGTAGAATTGACTTCCCCTTCCATGTAGAAGATCTTGGAGTCCCCCTTTCATAGGTTATGGGTGTCTTGGAAAGAGATTCTTTCACCTTGGCAGATGGTGAATTTTCAATGGTAATGGGAACTTTTGAAGAGGGTTGAGGTTTGCTTGTTTTAATTCTTGTGCTCTTCCTTGCCCTGAAATATATGGAGGTATTTATTTTCCTCTTCCTCTTTGGCTTGAATAGTATACTGAGGGTAGTGAGGGCAGTTGCTGCTTCTCTTTCCAGAGTCTCATGGGACTCTTCTCCTTGCTTTGCCTTCTCTGCCTCCTTTTCTCCCTCTTCTGTCTCTTTTTCTATCTCTTCAACTTTTCCCTCCTATGTTTCTTTTCCTTCCTCCTTCCTTTCTTGCTCTACTGTGTCACCACTAGCTTCATCTTCTCCTCCTTGTTGTTCTTCCTCCTCACTGCCAGTAGAACTGACATCATAGGTTAATGCCTTTATGTCATCCTCAACTGTCATATTTCGAAAAAATTCCTATGCTATAGGGAGTATAAAGGTATGGAGGGCTTCCTCTACTAAGATTTTGATTAAGCATGGTAAGCTAACTGCCCTAAATTTCCTGCTTGTACCTTGGTGCTGGAGTCAATAAGGGACTAAAGGAGGAAGTAAGGGATACTGAGCTTTTGAGGTGTTGGGATATCCATGCCATATCTCAATTCATGGAGGATTCTGAAATGATATCCATAGATAATGTCATGCCTCCCTTCACAGGAAAGGTATTTGATGACTTGGTAGCTAACCTCATCCCAGGGGTATGGTATACTAGCCCTTCTATTTCCATTTTTATCTTTGATAGGGGTTTCATTATTTTGGAAATTTTTCTTTTTGGCAGCCTGGCTAATTGGTTTCTCATCTTTACTCCAAGGCAGCCCAAGCGGAAGGGTAGTGACCCTGTTGATGAATTCAAGGGTTATTTTGATGGAGAGCCATCTAATGGTTACAATGGCATGTTTTCTTGTGTGAGGGACTAGAGAGAGAGAAAATTCTTGGGCAGTTTCATCATCAAACCCTCTAAATTTCTTAAATAAATTCATCTAGTTTTCCCTTGTGAATATGTCCACCACTTGAGGATGTGCATGGAGCCTAGTGGAGTTAGTGGGCTCCTTTCTCATAAACCCTCCTATCATATTGTCTGTACTCTTTTTGAAAACCAAATATGGAGGTGGAAACAAATAATTTTGAGAAAAATAGAGAAACAGAGGAGACTATGTTGTTCTTAAATAAACATAAATTTTTTTTATGTATTTTCTGCCCTCCTAAAGGCTTATTTAATTCTCAAATTGAGATCACTTATTTCATGTATTTATGATCAACATGGGGCATGCATAAATGCTACCTTTCCATATTGAAATTCGTGCCAAAAATCATGGTTTCTCCCTTCAAAATGACTCATTGCCCCTCCTGTAGAAGCCCGTTGTCCCTCCTATAGATTTCTTGTAGGTGCTCTTGTAGAAAATGCTGAGAGAAAAGATAGGGAAGAAATCGATGGAGAATGGTGGTTACAAGGCTGTGGGGGCATAAGAAGACTGTTGTGGCTGAGTTATGAGGAGAAAATGAATAAAAGGTGGTGAGAATGTGCAGAGAGAAGTGCTCATTGCTTTTTATGGCTATTTTCGGTTATGAGTACTGTGCTGGCAAGGTGTACGTTGGCCATATTCAGACCGTTGGTCCCCACCTTCTTGGTCATCATGGCCCCTGCTCATAATCATTCCTCATTATTGCATCAGAGTTCACACTTCCTCCCACTACCTATCTTGGGCATCTTCTGCTTGAGTTGACTGTGCACACGTGTGGGCGACATCTCGGATAAGTGGAGTCAACTAAATGAAAGTGGCCAAGTTAATTAGCCACCTTTCCCTCATTCAATCTCAACCATCTCATTTCCTTTCGTATGACTCCTAATTACACAAATGAAAATAGAGGAGTGACTTAGTTACTTACCTGTGATCCGAGTGTATTTGTTGTGAGGTGTTGTGGCTTTCTCTGTTGCATGCCTACACTTTCCTTCATGCATGTTGTCTCTTCTAGCTAATGTGTCATTGTGTACTTTTGCAGGTTCTTCTTTTGCTGTAGCTGAGCTGCATGTGCCTTTTTAACCTGCAAATGTGTACTCTTTTGCTTTTGTTGTTGGACTTCTATGGGATCAACTACTACAGGAATTCCTACAGGAGCTCCTATAGTTGCTTCTTCCTTGGAAACTTCAACTTTTCCCTATGATTGGAGCTCGAGAATAATTCCAGAGGTGTTATGAATTATGGAGGGATGGTAGGTAAGATTCAGGTAAAGTTATTGGTGCCTTTTCCTCTTTTTATTTTTATTTTTTATTTCAAAACCTAAAAACTTTTTTCTGTGTTTTTTCTTGGACATGAAGAAAAAAATAATGATGCTTGGGGTGTGATGCAGGCTTGGAAATGATGGCAAGGAGGTTTGAAGATGGTAGGAGGGATTATAGATTCCTCATGAAGCCTTTTTGTCCCTCAAACTACCTTCTCTCGACACTTTTGGCACTATGCAATTCCTACAAGAGCCTCCTATAGAAAACATAGTTTTGGAGGAAAAAGGTACAGTGGGTTGAAAGAGATGCCAAAAATGATGGAGGAAGCTATGGAGGAGATGAGATGGATGCTGGTGTGAATGTGAGGGTCCCCTTGGCACCTTCTTCTGCTCCCTGTATTCATCTTGCAAACTTACAATGCAATAAAAATTATCTTTTCTTTTTTTTCTTTTTTTAAACAACTAGGGCGCCTTAGAAAGGTTTTCACCTTAATTGCTACCCAGGGTGCCTCCAAGGGAGGTTTTCACCCAGGGATCTTATTCTTTTTCCCCTTATTCTTTTTTTTAACATCACTGGGCCACCTCAAAAGAGATTTTCAACCCAATGATTGGACTCAAGCGCCTCATGGAGGTTTCCACTTGAGTCCTTACTTTTTATTTTCATTTTCTTCAGTGAGTGGGTGAAGTGGAAGCTAAGACATGTTCCACTACCATCATTGTTTTATTCAAATATTCAATAAACTCTCACTTGGAGAGGGGTTTCTTGTAAATGTTCAACCGATGTCCATTGACAAGCATGGGGATGGCTTCATCATCAATGGTTCTGATCAGAACTGAACCATTGTCATTGCATTTCTCCACAGTGTAGGGTCCCAGCCATCTTGTCCTCAGCTTGCCTTTGAAATCTTTGTATCCCGAATCATAGAGTAGTGCCCAATATTCCTCTTGGAATTGCTTCTCCTTGATATTTTTGTCATGCCATATCTTTCTCTGAAGTTGAACTACCTCTGTATGGAGAAGGGCTTGCAATCTATATTCATCCAATCCATTGAGCTGAAGTAATCTCTCCTTCTGTGCATGGCTAAGGTCTAGGTCCAATTGAGTTTCCATCCTTAAGGTATTGAATTCAAACTCTGTTGACTTCAAAGCCTTCTTCACATAGACCAGTTCATAGGGTGTGAAATCAGTGGTGGTCCTACATGTTGTGTTGTAGGCCCAAGTGGCCTCAACTAATCTGTCTACCCAATCTTTTCTATTGTTACTCACCACCTTGGTTAGGATCCCTCCAATTCTCTGTTAGTGACCTCCACTTACCCATTGGCTTGTGGATGGTAAGGGGTGGAATTCCTATGCTTGATCTTATGATGTGTGAGCAAGTCTTCAATTACGCTGGAAGTGAACTAACTGCATTGGTGTGTGACCAACTCTCTCGAATACCCGAACTTTTAGAATATATTTTCTCTCAAAAACTCAGCTTCTTTTTCCTCTATCATTGTTTTGATTGCTTTTGTCTCTACCCACTTTGTCAAGTATTTGGTGAACACAATGATGTACTACTTCTGCTTTGAGGGGGGTTGATAGGCCCCACAAAGTCAATGCCCCACTTCTCAAATGGTTCAAAGGTCACTTGAGGTTGCATGAGCATTTCATCCTTTGGAGTGGGTTTCCCCATCCTTTGACACCGATCACACTGGCTCGTGTATCTCCTCACATCCCGATGAAGAGTGGGCTAGTATTAGCCTACTTGCAATATCTTGAAGGAGGTTCTTTTTGCTGCAAAATGACCTCCACAAGGCTCGTCATGACAGGTCAAGAGGATTTCAAAGACTTCCTCCTCCTTGATACATATTCTCAAGATCTGATTTAGGTCCAATTTGAAGAGATTGCCTCCAATCCAGGTGAAAGGGGTGATTTTCCTTACTATCCTGCTCTTCTCTTTTGAGGACAGGTGTGGTGGGAACTGTGATGAAACCAAGTAGTTTTCTATATCAGCAAACCATGGAGAGAGTACTGGTATAGCAAATAGGTGCTCATCTAGCATTTGGTCATCCATAATTCCTTCTCCACCTATAGGCAAATTTACTCTAGACAAAAAGTTAGCAACAACATTCGCTTTACCAATCTTATCAATAATGGTTAGATCAAAGTGTTGTAGTAAAAGAAACCATCTAATAATGCAAGCATTTACATCTAGTTTGTTCATTAAATATCTAATTACAGCATGATCAATGTGCATAAAGGTTTGATAGCCTGTGATATAATGTCTGAATTTGTTTAAGGAATGCACGACAACTAAGAGTTCCTTCTTGGTCACCGTATAGTTTAACTCTGCCTTTGACAAGTTCTTTCTTATAAAGTATATGGCATAAGGTAAATTTTCATCAACTTGTCCTAAGGCTACTCCTATTGCTTTTTTCGAGGCATCCATGTGAATGTGAAAAGGTAGGGCCTAGTTTGGGCCTCTGAGAATTGGCGTAGTCACTAGCTTGCCCTTCAAGGTATCTAGGGCTTCTTGACAATTTTTCAAACATATGAACTCAACATCTTTGCCTAGGAGGAAAAACAAAGGAGAGGATATCTTTCTGAAGTCTTTAATGAATCTCCTGTAATATTTGGCTAAGCCTAGGAAACTTCTGACATCTCTCACCTTTTGAGGAGGTGGGACCCTTTGAATGATGGCAGTTTTGTTGGTGTCCTCCTGCAGTCCTTGTTGAGATATTGCATGACCTAGCATGGTCCCTTCAGTCATCAAGAATTCACATTTTTCAAGACTGAGGGATAGGTTCATCTCAGTAAACTTATCTAGAACTTTTCCTAGGTTAGATAAAGCTTCTTAAAAATCAGAGCCATAAGGAGTAAAATCATCCATGTATATTTCTACTGCATCATGATCCAGTTCAGAAAATATGCTCAATACCGCTCTTTGGAAAGTGGCTGGAGCGTTGGACAAACAAAAAGGAAGGACCCGGTATGAAAATGTACCCCAAGGACAAGTGAAAATGGTCTTATCTTGGTCTTCCAGGCTGATTTGAATCTGATTGTACCCGCTAAACCCATCTAGGAAGGAGAAAAACTTTGTCCCTGCCAAACCGTCTAACACTTGATCTATGAACGGTAAAGGAAAGTGGTATTTTTTAGTGGCTTTGTTCAATTCCTAATAGTCGACACTGATTCTCCACTTGCCATTTTTCTTTGGCACTAGCACCAATGGAGAGACCCATTCACTGTCAGAAATGGGATAGATGAACCCTGCATCTAGCAATTTCTGCAGTTCTTCCTTAACAATATCTTTGAGTGTTGGGTTCATCCTTCTTTAAGGTTGCCTAACTGGCTTACAATATTCCTAGATGTATATATGATGAGTACATACTGAAGGGTGCACTCCCATCATCTCCTTATAACTCTAGGCAAAGGCATCTAGGTGTTTTCACAGTAGGCTGCATAGCTCCTTCTCTTGGGAAGTACATAGGGATGGATTGATTTTCAATGTTCTTTCTGGGCTGAAATCTATATTTTTGACATGGGGAGAAGTAGGGTCGGCTACATAGAGATCAGTTGAGGGGTTTTTTTGGGTTTCTCTTACTATGTCTTCTAAGGGTGATACTCTAGGAGGTGGATTCTGAATCAAATTTTCAATCAGATTATCCTCATCTTGTGGTTTCCCTGCCATGGCAATTTCTAATGCACAAGGTGGTGCTGAATAAAATTCATCCTCATCCTCCTCCTCCAACCAGAGAGGTAGATCATGTTCTAGCAGGGTTGGGTAGGAGGATATAAGGTTAACTACTTGGACATGTGCCCATTCTTTATGGTCATGTTCCCAGCTTAGCAGCTGATGTAGGCATCGACTATAGCCAACCAGGGTCTTCCCAGAATGAGAGGATACCCAGCGAACTTTTCCTTTGGCTGGATAACTAATAAATTTGTAGGGTACTCCCAAGAATCAATGAAGACCATAACATCTTCCACAATCCCCTCAGTGGTCATGGTGGAGCAGTCTAATAACTGCAGCATTGTCATGGTCTTCCTCAAGGAGCCCTGGAGGTTAAGTTTGAGCATTGTGTCCTTTGTCATCGCATTAATGGGAGCACCCAGATCAATCAAGGTATGTGGGACCATTGTGCCATTGATGTGGACATCAACTACTGGGCTTCCACGATCCAGATATTTTGGACAGATTCTCTACCCCAACATCAACTAAGACAACTATCCTATGACATTGATGGTTGGGGCATCTCTCCTATGCCTTCCTGGATGCCTAAAGAACTTCTCTTTGATTAGCCTATTGTAGATAGGCACATCTTTTATGGCTTGGAGAAGTGGTATCTTCACACATAAATTTTTCAATTCTACTAAGAGTTCAGTCTCTTATGGAGTAGGCTGGATTGTCATGGATAGTCTCTAAAGAAATGGTGGATTTGCTTTAGGTTTGCTTTCTTCTTTATCTTCCTCAACCTCCCTGAGTGGAGGTTGTCTACCTGGGATAACTTTCCCAGATCGCAAGTTAAAATCTTGAATCTCCATAGCATAAGTTGGGCATGATGGTTCCCCACTATGCACTTGTTGAGCCTGTCTATTGTTCGGGTTCAGATTTGGCTGGGCAGGCATTTGGGGTTGCCTTAGTGGAGCAGAAGTTAATGGTTGTAGTTGGGTAGGTGGTGGAGGTAAAAGTGTAGGAAGAGAGTTGTATTGGGGCCTCCTCCCCTGATGAGGTGCATTCCATTGAGGTTTCAGCTAAGCATAGGGTTGAAATGAATGAGTGGCTGGTTGGGCATGATATTGAGATGTGAAGGACCAAGGAGGTGGTGTGGACCAGGAAGGATGAGCAGGGGGGGCCAAGAAGGTAGGGAGGGGAATTGGTTGGGGTTGTAGTATGCCTGAGATGTCCCTTGCATCCCCTACTAGTACGGTCTAGGTCCATGCAACCTCCTTTAGTTTATGTAATAGATATGTTCAGTGACTTCTTTGGCCCCTTGGGATACAGCTTTAAGTCCAAGCAAGGAAGGGCGCTTGTCTGTAGAACAATTTTCTTCATAGACTGAACAAACCTCTATAGAGTTTAATGGGTATTCGTTCCTAGGATGCCTCCTGGTGCATCTAGGGCAAAAAATGGCCAAAGCCCTCCCTGCTTCCTCTTGTTTTCTTTTTATATGTAAGGTACCCATTTTCATGGCAAGGCACTGCAACATCTCACTCTTGAAGTCTTCCAACATCTTTCCAATTTCACCATTAATGGATGAATTGGAAGAAGAGGTACTGGCTATGGGTTGACACTCCCTACCTTTCTTTCTGGTTGCTCTAGAATGGTTTCTAAAAATATTCTTTATGTCCTCATAGGATAGTTGGTAGTTGTCTCCCCTGGCCAATAGATGGAGGGTGTCTAGAAGGTCTTCCCGGATTCCCTTGAGCAGGACCAAATTCAAAGACTTAGGTCAAGTGTACACTTGGACCTTTTTTAATTGAGCTGGAACCTCTCTTCATAGTCTCACAGGGACTCATCACCTCCCATGGTCATTCGTAAGATTTCTTCTTTAGTATCTTTTGATCTACAATAGGATCGATACTTTTTGTTAAAGGCTTGTTACATCTGAGCCCAAGTTGTGATACTATTCCCAGGAAATCTCATGAACCAACAGAATGTTGCGTCCTTGAGAGTAGAAGGGAACAGTTTCAACTTGCATAGTCATAAGTTCGACAGATGATAGCAAACTCAAACAAGAAGGTGTCAGGATCTTCTATAGTCAAGCCATGGAAGTGAGGTAAGGTTGAAGGACTTATATTTTTCATTTTGGTGTCCCCATTGGTCTCTCGAATGGGAAAGGTACCCTCTATTCTCTCTCCATTTCCCCTAGCATTTATATTTTTAGCCATTGGCTCCAGAGGAATGTTTTCTTCTTCTTCTTCCGCTATAGGTTCTTCAAATATCTATGGTTGTTCACCTAAGGGTTCTTCTTAATCGCAGCCACCAAAGAAGAGAGAAGGTTGGCTATGTGAAGAAGTGGGGGTGTTGGGAAGAAATTTTCCTGAGTTATCTCTATCTACGAGGCATGAAAGGAAACCTTTTTGGTTGGTTTTTTTGTTTCTTTTCCCTACACTAATAGTACCTATAGAAATTGAGATTGTGATTGAGAAAAACAAATAGCAACGAGCTGAAATGAACTTGCTGAATGGAAATTTACAGGATTGAAAAGGAAAGCAAGGAAATGCAGAACTGAAAGAAAGGAAATGACTAGTCTACTTTTTCCGAAATGGAATTTGCAAAATTGGAAGGGAAAGCAAGGAAATTTAGAACTGAAAGAAAACAAATGACTAGTCTACTTTTGCTGAAATAAACTATTAGCATAATGTTGCAAGAAGAAATAGAGGAAAGTAGTAAACACAGAATACTCTGATGCTTCGCTAGCAATGGCACAAAAAAGTGGTGAGCGCCAGTATTGCAGCAAGAATGTTGCAACTCCTAGCCTGGCAACTTTAATTTTATCAACCCGGTAGTTTGTAACAAACTTGGAAGTGTCAGTGCTGTATGCACAAGTACTAGTTCTCACTGTAGGTTGTCACTTGGTCAGCCGGCACAAGGTCTCTAGGAGCTCAAGCCAACTTCTATAGATTCATAAGAAGCTCTATGTGTGATGAAAGAAAGAAAGATTACCCTACATAATCTATTCTAATTGCAGAAAGGAAAAAGACTGGAATGTAAAGCAAGACCTAGTAAACCCTAATTAACAAACTAATTCTACTTTCGCAAAAAAACACTATGAAAAACATGAAATCAATGCCATTGCCTACTCAAGAAAGAAAACAACATCTAACCATGCTATTTCTAGAAGTAAATAAGCAAAAACATATTTTTGGATTTTTATGTGTTTTTATGTGAATTTGACATGCATATAATTTATTGTGTGTGAGCGTGGCAGTGAACAAGTGGCATTAGGGGGAAATTTTGAAGCTTAGGAGGATTTAATATGGTGTTAATGGGTTCTAGGGGGCATTAGGTGGCCTTATGGAGGCTTTTCCCACACTCAGCCTTCAAAAGAAATCCTACACGAAAAACTACAGGAGGACACAGGGAAACTACAGGAGGCCTACAAGAGGAGGCCAAGAGCAATTTCCGTTATTTTGAGGGTGTAAGAGCGGGTGGAAAAGGTGGATGAAGTTTGGAATGAGGTGTTGGGATGCCTAAATTCTACCATGAGTCACCATGAGAGAGAAAGATGATTGGGTTTGCTGAAGGAGAGAGGAAGAAGTTCTATGGAAAAAATGAAGGAAACTAGGGCAGAATTGAGGTGAGGTTTAGGAGACCTGTAGGGAATGGATCAGATAGAGGATGTGATTGCTGATAAGCTAGCCTACTACTGGAAGAGATTTTTTGCAAAGGAATTGACATTCAACCAAGAAAATCAAGAAACAAATGAAATGAGTGCATTTAGGAAAAACAGAGTTTTGCATTCAAATGGTCTAAACTATGATCTATGAAAAGAAATCATGAAAGAGGACTATTGCAAATTAGGAAATGAACATGATAAAGGAGATCTGGAGCAAGCAAACCTTGACTATTAACGTACTAAAGAGATGCAAACACTAGAAGTCCTATGAATGAGGAAAATCTGTGTTTTTGGGGCAACAAGAGATTCTTTTCCTCAAATCATAGTCCCAGATGGAGGAAGAGAGGCCAAGGCACTATTGCTATCCTATTCAATCTTTTCTGATCACTGCTTAGCCTGCTGCAGAAATCATAAATGGAAGCAAACTACTAAATCATCAAAAGCAACCTATTCTTAACCATAAAATAAATACATCTAATAGCAAATTGATCTACAAACTGAAGTAAATCATAAAAATACAGTAAAGAGAAGCTTGGATACTTGGATTGGACCCTAACCCAAGAGATTCAGCCCTCTGAGGTAACTCAGTGCTAGCTCAAAAAGGATTCCATCTTCATTATCAAAACAATAGCAAGATTACATGAAACTATCACAACATAATAAGCTCAAAATTTGAGCAGAGTTTACATAAGCAAAAAAAATATTACCCTAGTGAGGCCCTAGGCCTCTCTACTTGTACATCTGAAGCTACCAATAGCTTCCTTAAATTTAGGGAGGCTTTTCTCCCAAAAATCAAGATAACTATCAGTCATCCTCGACTTGCTCAACTGCCTTCTAGTGCATGATTCAGCTACTTGTACTCCGATCTGAATGAAGGGGAATTCAAAGTGATGAGTAATAAGTGAGGGGGATTCCCTCCTATAATTCCTCTCCTCTATCTACTTCAAGTTATTACTACCATTTGACCACTGGATCCTTGACTTTGACCTCAAAATCCATCAATAATCTGCATTAAATACATGTTAGACCACATGGCATCATAACTAACTCAACTCACTCTATAAGCATAAATATAATCATAAAATCATACAATAAGCTAAGAGAATGGTTGATTTGAATAGGTTAGGAGGTAAAATGAGCCCATATAATTACCCATTTATGAGGCTCATCAATCTGCACAATTATCACAAGTAAAATCTCAAATACACGTTAATAAAAAGGTTCATAAAACTTGAGAAACAAAAACAACAAGTTTTACCTACATCAATCCACTGTTCAACTAGTGGTAGAGGCAGATATTTATCCCATCTAAAATTTTTGACTACATAGGCATAGTCATCCACATAGATTAGTTGGCGATGCGACCACATAAAGAACTGCGGAGGGAAATGCATCTGTTGACTCCCTCCTCCTTGAGGCATGAGCTCACTCCATCTAACCAACCTCGGATCTTGTGGAGCTGGATTTGGCACCTCTGTCCACTAATACCAAAATAGGGGCTGATGCTCGAGAAAGAAAGTGACCAAGAATGAACCGAAGCCAAACTGCTTCATATTTCACCACTTACCTTTGGTAATTTTCCTCTTCATGTTGGCTAATAACTCATCACACTAGTTGAAAAATATTGGGGTAAGGCAATCTACTACATACTAGGATTGAGATTTCATCCTGTGACCCAGTTACAGAAGCCATGGTGTGTAGGATTGTCCTCAAGGGAAGATTGTCGACTGTCAGTATCTTCACCTTCTCGCTCACTGTTGTCTCTACACCTGGGTAATGCCTCTTGATTAGGGAATTGGTTCTCTCACCTATAGGATGCTATCCAAAGAGTTGAACCATTTCTTCTCTTCTAGATATTCCAGTAATGAAGTAGATGTCTGCTACTTCCACCTCCAATTCTTGGTCTCCAATGAGGAAGATCTCTCGATCAACATCCCATAAACTAATCAGGTAGTGTAGCAACTCGTTTTGGGCTCTAAGTCCTATGGTTTGGAAGAATTTTAGTAGCCTGCAATTCCTCAAGTAATTCACATATTCAGGATCTTGGGCATCATGGTGATCTTCTGCCTCATGGCCTCTTTCCTTCCATTCGATAACCATGTTGTCAAAATATCCTGCAAAACAACCATTAACAATGATTAGATTCCTTTCCATGGGTAGAAACTGAAAAATAAATCTCAAAATAAGAATTTTTTCTTCAAATTTTCCGCCATGCAGCCATCGTGTTTATTTTGATTAATCTCGTGTTGGTAGTGCGAGATCCTTTCGGGCTCAAGGATGACCATGACGAGTCTGATGAGAAAACCGTGATGGTCACCCGAAATATAAAAAATTTAAATCCTCTCTTCTATAAAGAAAAAAACAAAATAAAAAACATAAAAGAAAAATAAAATGCAAGAGAAAAGACAGAGCTCTTACCTACATCAAACAGTTCATGAAATGATGCCCTAGATCTCCCAAACGACGCGCCTGAAAAATCGAAGAAATGGGGTAAAATGCACTATCCAATTTACTCCAAGTGAAATCGAAAAAATGATTTTACTTTTGGTATATTTATAAGTTTTAAACATATTTTTTCCAATATTTTATTATTTTTCTTGATATCAGTGATGTTTGGTTCTCTTTATGCAGTTACATGTCTTTTTTGGTGGAGCCAATGATCATTTTTTTTACTGATTCAATGATTTTGTTTTATCTCTTTTTCAAACTCGTTAAAAATAAATGAAAAAGCTCATTAAATTAAATGAATTGACGTCATCTCAGTATACGTTTACCCCATTTTTGGGTTGAGGTTGACTATTTACGAAAAAGGTACCCCTTAGTCGATATGGTCAAGAGGTTCTCTCGAATATTCTTTTCTACCTTTCTGGGTTTGAGAGAAAAATTACGAAAAGGGACATGATGGAGTTTTATTTTTCATCTGTTTTTAAAACTTTCTAAATATGAAAACGATACCGAGTTATTCTTCCGTCGAGCTCCTTAAAATTTTTACGACGAAAGACTCGACACCATGACAAGACCTAGTTTCTCATTCCTAGGACTTGTAAAACTTACTAGCATGGATTCATTCCAAGAATGAACTTATATGAAAAGCATATGATATCCTCTTCAATCTTGTGATTAAAAATAATTGGGGTACTCACTAGAAATAGTGGAGAAAATGAAAGTGAAACATCCCTTGTATAGGCAGCATGTCACTCTTGAACATGACACTTATATGTTTATCGTGTCGGGTTTGGGATATCCTTTCTCAGTCACTTGTCTTTCTAGGTTTGGGTGATCCATTTTTCCTCTCATATGACTATTCCATTTCGTCATCATGACCCATGGTCTTATGTTGAGTCAAATATTTCCACACTCCAGAGTCGTGTCACCAATGTTTAAGAGAATTCTTATCTGCAATTCATTACCTATACATTGTTTGACCCTATTCTACAGGCTTGGATCATATTCATTCATTCCACTTTATTCCTTGTTTCGTGTCAACGATGGAGGAATCATTATGGCCCTCCTTCGACAGGTCACTTCCTTTCGACTTCATCTCATTATCTAGGAAGGTCAAATAGAGACTCCCTTTCAGTACCTTAGAGCTTGTATGCCTTAATGGAAATTTCTTCGCATCTGATGACAAGTTTTCATCATTGGCCTTCAATCGGATGATTCCACGAGTGTTCGAATTCATCCTCCTTTTCACATTCATGGATTGTATTGTCATACCTTGAGGACCATTTTCATTATTGGTGGTTCCTCTTGTACCTATTAACGGTCCACATCATTTTCCGGTAATTAGGTGGTTTTCTATCACTTCGACACATTCATTCACATGTTAGAATTCGTACATTGATCGGGTTGGGATGGAGCACAAGACCTTGAGTTATGTCTCATATAACTCAGGCTACGTGGAGCTATGTATTGTTCATGATTGTACACATGTTTCTTCTATACGGATGGATGTGACCATACTATGGAACTTTATATTTATGATGATCATTCTATATCCAGTGGATGAGTCCATAACTTTGATCTTAGATTTACAGATGGTCCTCCTCATTCGGATGGTTGCACCCATACCGTGGATCTTTTCACATAGTCCTCTTTTATCTAGAAGGTTGTGTCCATACTATGGATTCATGTTTTTATATCTGATATGTATATGTATGTGTCCTTGATTTTCAAGTCTTCTGACAATTTTTATACTCGTCCTTGCAAAATATCGTAAAGAATCTCAACCATCACTACCTATTCTACCTTCATGCTTTAGGGGGCATATGTTACATGGTATTTTGTCACACCTCTTGCACTTCCCTATGTCATACCCTGAAGTGCCTGAAACTTGGAAATCATGCAGTGCACCCATCCTAATATGTAGCTCGGATCCTCACTGAAACATTGATGAAAAATGCCTTGAGCCTTCCTTGGAGAAAAGGGGCCCTATAACCCTAATTTTAGCATCATCGTGACCCTGACACTGGAAACCCATGTTGATCGCTAGTTTCATTATACTAGCCTCATGTTGGAAACGCACTTTTGGCTTGGATATCCGCGATGATCCCTAAAGGTAATTTTTCCCAAAGAGGACAAGACGCTTCATGGTCTAGAGGCTTCCAAAATGATGAAGTGGAGGTTGTTTGGCATGGATGAGGTAGAGTTATCTCAACTTGGCCCTTTGGTCTTATCCCTATGAGCTACCTCCTTGACATGAGGGCTTTCTCCTATCTTTAGAGATATCCTAACTCTTTTTCCCTGCATATATATTCATCTTGTCTCACTCCCAAATGGTTGATATTTGGCTATTTGCACCCTTATGCTAAGATAGTGCCTACATGCTACACATTTGGCTCGGAGAAGGAGTACTTGGAGAGCTTGAGCTTGGACTTGGACATTCACGCAAGGAGAGCTTATTGGCATCAAGGCTTGGTTGTATGCTTCCTCCTTTATTTTATTAATATATACAGTTGTTGGTTAACTTTCCATAAATGTTTGTGTTAATGCATCTTTTATCTTAATGCTCCTTGATATGTTAAGTGGATTACTTTCGATTATGCTATTTGTAATTTTATACTTTGTTGTGCTTTCGATCTCTTGTGCAAGTATCCAAGCACAGTGAGTAGTAGAGTTTAGCTTGAGGCACAAGCGATTCAAGTTTTTCAACAAAGTAGTACGTTATAGCATCAAAACGAGGTAGGCCATCTTCTTCTTCTCTCATTTCGATTGTAATTTAGGAAAGTCTCCTTGTAGGTTGTCACATAGGTTGCTAGTCCCACTCATTGGGCTAGAGGGATCGTCTTTGTTCTCAAAGAGGGTTTGCCTAGACAATGCTTGTGCCTTTAGACTCATGAGGAATAAACAAGAGAGGTCATACCACATTTACACCAATAGGATTAGGAGACAAAATGGATGAAAATGTTGTGAGATAAATAAGGTAGGATTTTCTTTTATTTTCATTAGATTTCATAGGAAAAATCATGCTATATTCATATAAATGGAGATGAGTATGGGAAAAGACTCGCAATGGCTTATAGAAATTTTAAATTATCAATGAATTCAAAAATAAGAAAATGTTTAAGAGTGAGTCTCTAGATAGAACTGAACCATTAAATTTTTAGTGATATTCAAACAACAAAGTTTAGAGATTACTCAAGAAAAAAATATTCAAAGAGAAACACTTCTATATCTAAGAAAAAAAGGATTGAATTTCAATTATAGAGTAAATTTCAAAAGATCAAACCTCCAACTCTCGACAGTGAATCTGAAGAAGGGGAAAAGGCTTGGCTTCTGAACATGTCAAAATATCTTGAAGCCTATAATTAACCTAGTAACCTAAAATCTATATTGATTGCATCTCAGTTGACTAGAAAAGTAGTTTTTTGGTGGGAAGAAAACCAAACCATGGAGAAAATTAGAGGAAAATTCTTGACCTAGAAATTATTGAAGAAGGGATTCAAGAAGAAGTATTTAACAAATAGGTATTATGATGAGAAAGCTAGGGAATTCCATGAATTAAGATTGGGTTAGCTAACAATGGAAAAATTTATGAATAAAGCAATGCGTCGATTGTGGTTTGTGCCATATCTTAAAGAATAAAGGGAAAAATTCGAAGGTTTATCAATTGTTTACATTTCTCCTACAAACAAAGAACTGAATTTGATAATTTGAAAACAATGGATGAAATAATAACATAAGAAAAATTGTGCTACGCTTATAATAATTAGAAAAGTGATAAACTTAATAATTGATTAGAAAATAAGAAAGAAAATTTTAATGTTAAAAAGAAAGGATTAAGAAACTCTTGTTTTCCAATACTTCTAAAAGTGTGTAAGGAGGCGATTATAGTAGGAATATGAATTAGAAAATAAATTTGAATAAGGGAAGTAGGAAGGTAATATGAATAGGGAAAAAAAAAATATCAATGTACAAGGCGGCCAATCAAGTTTTGTGGCCATAATGAAAAACATCTATGGAGGATCTGTCCAACAAATACTTTGAATAAGAAGTTAATAGTGCATAATATATAGGAGGCCTCTATAGTAAATGATGTTTCTTGTAACATTTCAATGATTAATGCAGTGATAGATGATAGATAAGTTAACCGCCAATCCACCATGGTGGAGATTCAAGGTAAAATATTTGGAAAATTGTATTTGTGGTAATCAATCCTTGCTCTTGCTTGAGTTGTATTTCTCCTTTTATGATTGAAACAAGTGGTCTTACTAAGGAAAAATAGACTAAACCTTGGTTAGTGAAATTAATTATAGGAACCAAAAAAAGGGTTATTGAGATTAGCAAATAATGTTTAATAGAGTCAAATGGATTTCACACTAAACTGAACTTGAATATTTTTCCTTTAGGATCATACAATATCCTAATTGGCATGGATTGTTTATAACAACATAGGGTAGTCTTGAAATTTTTTAAAAAATATTTTGTGTGCTTTAATGATGATGGGTAACCTATACAATAAAAGGGATACCAAGGGATATTTTAGTAACGAAAATACATGCCTTACAGTTAAATAAACACACTTGAAAGGGCTGTAAACTGTATCAAATTTAGATTAAAAATCATTCTAAAAGTAACCTGAAACCTTTCATAGAAGATTACCCCATCCTAGACAAGTATAAATACGTTTTTCCTAAGGAAATCCTAAGACTACCTCAATGAAGGGACATATATTTCACTATAGATATTAACTCTAGAGCAGTCCCAATATCCAAATCTCCATATAGAATGAGTGTTCCAGAATTAATGGAACTAAAAATGTTGCTACAAGAGTTGTTAGAAAAAAGATATGTTAGACCATGTGCCACCTTGGGCTGCCTCAGTCTTACTTGTGAAGAAAAGGGATGTAACCTCTAAAGTATGTATACGCTACCAACAACTTAACAAAATGACAATCAAGAAAAAGTATTTATTACTCGGGACTAACGACCTATTTGATCAACTCAAAGGAGTCAATATCTTTTCAAATATTGACTTAATATCTAGAATAAATCAGAATCAAAGAGGAAGACATTCATAAGATAACTTTAAGGACATGGTTAACATTATGAAAAAATGGTACACTCATTTGTGCACAACAAAAGGCACTCAGAGTTAGTAAGCAACATCTACAAAGGACCCATTTTGAGCTGGAAAAATTATGAAAGGGAAAAATTGAAAGGTTTTCCTAAATTTTTCTTAAAAAAAACCCTCATGGGTGTTGAAAAGACATTTAATTTCACCATATTGGATTTTTCTTCGATATCCATGAGGGTCGCTAGAGGGCTAGTTAATACATTAGGAGGCGAAATTGCTTGGAAAACACTAAAAATACTGACATGATGGGTTGACCATTTGAGCCTTGAGCCTCAAGAATCCTTAATGATAGGAGGACATGTTATTGGAAAAAAGCAAAACCCATTTTATATTAACATAATAATAAAAAATGGGGACCCTTTAATTTTTAGACTTGAATTTGCTTTAAAAATTCTTTTAAAATTCAAAAAATCATTTAATTTCATATTTAGGTTAGGGTTGAATTTCATCTATTTTTCAATAAATTATGTAAGAAAACTCAATTCCAGGACCACCATAGCTGAGCATAATTTAAACCAAAGTTTTGGGATTTTTCACATCAATAAGACTTTATCTCAATGGTTTTGTGCCCCCCATTTCTTTGCTTGACATGTTACCCAAAGGTTTTTCCCTGAGCCATTCATAATTCATGCCTTCTAAATTCATCTAGGATCTACCTTGTGGTAAAAAACAATATTTTATGTGGGCGCCCCCTTTTCCATATCTCATTGCCTGTCACTCTTTATTCGTCCTTTGGTATTTCCATTTACATGTCATCCTGACCTTTCCTCCTTGTGAATTACATATTATCCATACTTTTGAATGTGTCAGGGCAGCCTAATGCAAGGACAACTCTGTCTCACATCAACTTTTGGCCCCACTTCTTCTTCTTCCTCCACTTTATCGTTGGAATATGGATATTTTTGTTTCCACATATGCCCTCTCCCAATCATCCTGACCCTTTGAAATTTGTGAACTTCTTATTGCTTATGGGTTTTTCATCCCATGATGACTCAACCATCTACGTAGTGCTTGGTGAGCCCTAGTTTTTCACCAAGAGTGTTACAACTCCCAAGGGCTCCTCAACTCTATTTATCAACCTGGGGTTTGTACAAAATTCTAGGTGACAGTTTTATATACACAACAAATGGAATTCTACTCATGCCACCCTCAAGTAGGACATGTTATCAATAGTGCTCCAAGAACATTCTTTCTACTGAATTAGAAGGAAATTAACTACTGAAGGTGATATTCAAAAGCTAGCTCTAATGAAAAAATTAAAATGATTTTTAAACCTCAACTTGTAGATGTTATTAACTTGTAAATTCTACTGAATCAATTCATGAAAATACAAGAGCTACACTACTTGGATAAAGGGAACTGAACTATCTTGCAATCAACCATATAGCTACCAAATCCTCTTGCAAACAAGAAAATACCCTACCAAATCATAACTCAATATTTCATGCATCATCTATATAGCTCACACTTTCATATAAATCAATGTTCTATTTTTGCTAAATTTGTGATTAAAAAAACTAATGTTATTCTATTTTGCAGTGAAGGAAAGGGATGGTTGGAATGGCCTAGGTGTTTCCCTTGGTCATGGAGTCACAACAAGGGGTCAACCTACTTCGAAACTAAGTAAAATTTGCATCACAAGTAAAATTAGATGGTGAAACAAACTACTACAGGCACGGTATAGGAAGTTGTTACAAGTGCCCTGCCAGCGTGTCAGAATAAGAAGAAAAGAGAGCACCCCCGGAAATTGCGTTTTCTATTTCACCCATTGATCAACCACCTTGCTATAGCCCCAGATTCTATTCCAGTTGATTGAGTTTACCCCTAGCATCCAGAATTGCTACAGGAAGGCATGTAATGCTATAGGAAGGTTTTCCAGAAGGTTTAGGAGGTAGGAATGGTGATTTCAATGGATATTAAAGTGGATGGAGGTTGTGGTAGATGGCTTAAAGGTGGCCAACACCCCTATCCAATTTCAACACCTTAGGAAAGCATTTTTTGAACTAGGATTGTTGCTCACGATGACCTCACAGAATGAGATGAAAAACATAATTTTGGGATTCATCAAATAGGGTGAAGAAGTCTTGGATGGAGATGGTGAAAGGCTCATTTCATGCATATCCAAACAACCCTGCAACATCAAATTCACATACTCTTTTATCATTGACAAAATAAAATAACTAATGGTGGAAAAGATGAGTTGAATTTAAATACCATCTTACCTATGCCAAAAAATCTGATCTAGTTAATAAATCAACTCCTAAGCTACAGTAAACATATGAAAACCAAGATGAATAATATATAATTTCTTCCAAGAAATCATGAACATAGAATTTTTGGGTTGTGATTGTAGGTTCTTCCATTCATGCTCCCATGAGAGAGATGAGATAGAGGTTGCAATCAAAATATTTTTGAGGGGTTATGTTCTAATGAAATGCAAAAAAACTAATAAGAATTATAAGAAAAGAATAAATATCAATACATAAAAGGGACATAAGTCACTGGGGTTGGTCCCAAACCCAAGAGCTTCATCCCTCTAGAACTAACTTAGTGATTGATCAGTAAGAAACTTCTCATCATCATTATATCAATGTCAAATACATCACATAACCAATCAAAAATAATAGTATCAAGTGCTCAATCTCAATATCTTCCTAGCTAAAAACAAAGTTTGAATCCTAATGAGATCTTTGGCATGCTTATGTTGGGCAGAGGATCCCCCCATAGCCAGTTTTTGGGGCTTGAAGCACCGAATTTTGGTCAATGTAATGTAAAGACCCTGCAAAATGCAGGTGCAGAGCGTGAGAGTCTAGGGTTGTCTACCCTAAAATAATGTAATATAATATAGAATGTGTCAGCCTACCCATGGTCCGCGGACCATGGGATTGTATAAATAGAGCGAGGCTCTAAGTGTAAAAGGTAGTTTTTTAAGTTGTTGAGAAGTAATATGGGTTTTGAATGAGGATTTCACTTTGAGTCTATAAGTTCGAGTCTTGGGTTGTAGTAGTAGTAAGAGGCTCTGCAACTAAGTGCACAGAGGCCTAGTAGAGTCCGCAGCTATGTGCACGAACCCCTGCAACTGAGTGCGGAGGGCGAAGTTGGGATTGTATTGGAATAGAGAATTAATAAAAGATAACTTGATTTTGAAATATTGTGCATCTGCTCATAGATCTGTGTGTTTATGCTTATGTTCTATTTATGCATCTCTTTACAGTTTTACGGTTGCACGCACTTGCTATGAATGTTGAATGGTCAATAAGAATATTGGGTACACATAATTAAGTCAAGATGTATAATAATAACATAGTGAAGATAAAGGATCTAGATAGCACCTCTTTGTGCTCTTTAGAGAGTTACACGAAAGTAGTCGCATAAGTTGCGAAGGTCAGATGACTGCACGAAGCAGCGCAAGCATGCAGGTTGGGTTCGCGAACTTCTGAGACCTCATCAAGACATCCCTAGGGTGTGGAAACTTGGTTCTAGCATCCTCCCATACTACCTCGAGTGAGACCTCAGTCTGTGCAAAGTAGGCTATTGCTGAAAGGGCTAGTAGTTTCGGGATTCATTTGGCTAAATCATTTATGAACCTGGGTCAGGCCCCAACAAACCAACAAATGGTTCTGTTACTGGGACCGAGATTTACCTAAGGGATTTTTGATGTCATGCCATTGGAACCCATTGAAGGAGGAAATTGAAGAGTTGTTGGACAAAACACTTCACGAGTTCGTGACAAAGGAAAACAGAACTCCATATATATCCAAGAAGAGGTGGCTGGATCGCTACGTATATATGAAAATCCACGAGATCTTCCTCGTGTCCTTCGCTTCTGAACTGTATGAGTGGCTTGTGAGGTTAGCTAATAGCCAGGGAAGGTATAAGCTCGACCAACCAATAGTGTGGACTCCTTTAGAGCCTGGTATTAAATCCCTGAATACCTGGATTAAGATGTTGTTATGTGAGAAATGGGTGATGTGAATTCATTAATGTTTGGAACACTGTGGAGTGGAAGAATCTACAAAGGTAGCGGGGAATTAGGAAACAGTCCCTTGATTTCACCTTTGTGAGAGAGCGAGGAAGAGCTTGCTCGGGTATCTCTAGGAAGTGTGGTCAGTTTGATAAGGTAGTGCATTCGGCAATTACCACCACCTGCTTCACCTTCTTCACCTCCATCTTCACCACCCCACCTCCACCAAACCCATAGTTCAGCATGGCAAGCACGATCAAGCTACCCATATTCAAAGGAGTAGGAAATGAGGACCCGGATCAGTTCTATTTCATGGTAAGAGTAGTGTGGGAAGCACAAGGGGTTATGGACAATAACATTAAGAAGGCTACATTGGTGAGTGCGTTGTAGGATTGTGCACTGACATGGTATATCAAGCACTTGAATGATCACCCAAATGCAGGAATAGTGGAGATCCAAAATGCACTGAACAGAGAATTTAGCTGGCTGAAATCAGAGATGCAATCAATCATCGTATTTAAGGAGATTGCAATGCTTCCAGATGAGATCCCATGGGATCTAGATCAATGGCTAAAGAGTACAACCTATCAGGCTAATATGACGCTAACGGATGTGCAACACTACGAGTGGTTCGTGGCATCTTTGACACACCACCTGAGGATGGCATTGTCACAACATAAGCTTTCAACCTAGGCCAAAGCATTGGAGATGTCGATGAGGTTGCATGAAACACCGATATAGGATCTGGGGCTAGGAGTTCAACAAATCCAAGCGCAACTACAGAATCTCTGCCTGGAAATGTAGAGCTTAAAGCATGATAGGGCACCGCGGCCGGAGGTGCGTGGGGAAGTGTGGTGCATAATATGCAAAGGCTGGGGCCACGACAAGGATCGTTTTCCAGTATTCGCGAATTACTTGGCTGGAGGAGGGTCAATACCATTCAGACCAGAGGCACATGTAGGGTCGAGTGTGACACCTACACTCTAGTGTGTGATCTGTCATATTGGAGGAAAACACACGACAATAACTGTCACTTGTTGCAGAAGTATACCAAAACTACCCGCAGTTGTTTTGTAATTTCTGTAGTTTAGTAGGCCATGATGAGTGTACTTGTCATAGCTATGATTTAATGATGGATTGGACCCCATCATATAGAATGTAGATAGAAACACGAGGCATCGACCCAGCTGTGGGGATGGCATGAGCTAGATTTCAGGGGTGAGGTCGAGGACAAGGAGTGATGGGCCTAGGAAGGGGCCATGGACAATTAATTTGTTACAATTGCGGAGGAACAGGGCACTACGCCTACGATTTTACCAACCCAATGAGAGTATCTTGTTCATATTGTGCTCAATTTGATCATGAAATGGTAGATTGTGCTACATTGATCACACAGATGTGCAAAAAAGGGATACTCCAGCCTACTCCAGCTCAAAATATCCAAATGATGATATCTCATCCACGCAAAGAAGACCCAAATGTGAATATGGTGCTCAGAAGTAGTGCGACCATAGGGGAAGATAAGGAGAAGCAGCCCAAGGAAGATACATGGGTTCACAAGGCTCCTACAAAGGAACCTGATTTTGACATGGAACGCGCAAAGGAGACATTTATGGAAGATAAGAAGAGCTTTGCAGAGACCTCTACTTCAGGTAGTAAGGATCAACTAGAGCCAAGAATGGATCCTTCTATGCTTACTACCTTTTTAGAGACATGCATGAAATTGTTGCGTGATAATAGGGCAATTGAAAGACTACAAGAGTTGATCACTAGGTGTGCAGGGTCGGGTGAACCGCTCATAGTCCGGAAACTGGGAAAGCATACATTGCACACTGGAAGGGAGATGAGGTTGATGGTGCAGATTGGTGAATATGAAATGGATTAGGTAATCTTGGACCTAGGGACTGACATGAATGTGTTACCTAAGTAGACATGGGAATGCATGGGCAGGCCCGTGTCACAATGGTTCCCTATTCAATTACGAATGGCAAACCAACATAATAGTTTGCAGATGGGAAGGTTGCAAGGGGTAACAGTTGATATCAAAGGCATGTGCACACAGACATCTTTGAAGTGATAGAGATTGTTGATAATAGCAATCCTTATCCTGTGTTGCTAGGAATAGACTGGGCCACTGATATGAATGGATTCATCAACCTAAAGAAGCATAAGATCATATTCGAGAAAAAGTCCCTACACGTATTACTTCTGCTAGATCCAACCAAAGGAGCGCGTTACACTAAAATTGTGTGCAACGATGATGGAAGCGAAGATGAGCTCTATTATATCTACAAGATAACTACATAAGATGAGGATTGGGTGAATCCGACTATAGATGGAAGGATGTCATGGGAGCGCACGAATTCCTACATCACGGATTCAGGTGAGGAAGATGAACGCTGGCACAATCGATTAAACGAAGTGACAATGCTGAATTGCAACATGATGATTAGATCACTACGTTGTGTAACAACCTAGGCCCAAGTTCTACCAAGATATGATGGATTGACAGGGTGGATGAATTCCTGGAAAAGTTTTAAAGAATAGTACCGGAACAACAACGGTTCAATGCATTGAAGTGGGCATTGCGTGCGACACCTGTGTGTTGGTGGAGAACACATTAAGGAAATTTTGAAAACTGATGCGGATGTAGAAGGGTGATGTGCCCATGATTTGGGAAACCACAACTATGGATAGAAGATAAATACGATGGATGAGATGACCCGCGCACGCACCTCATGAAATGGACCAAGGCCTATGGAGAAGAACCTCAACTTGAATGGGTACACTTATTCTACCATGCCCTGGATGTCATACCCATGAATTGGTATACTAAGACGGAACTCCGATATGGTACAGGCGAATGGGATGTCTTGCATGAGGGATTTTTGTTAACATTCACATTTGAAGACTGATGGTCGGACACTGTTGATGATGCGCTATAAACCGTAAAATCCGTCATCTTCAAAATACCATAGGAACCATGGCAAGTAGTTCAACCAACATGGGCAACCTAGTTAAGTAGCCTAGAATTTTATAACATGCAAATAGAGGAGGAGGATGATGACCCCTAAAATATTAATATTTCATAAACTGAAGGGAGTCATGAAGTTAGAGGATCATCAATTGAGGACCCCGACATCAATATGCCACTAAAAACAAAGCAAGTAAACATTTGCACAGACACGGAGCCGAAGTATGCGATGCTTGGGCACTATTGGGACAATGCTACGATAGATAAGGTCGTTGATTTACTCCGCGAATATCAAGATTTGTTCCCGACCAAAATCATGGACTTAAAGGGGATCATTGGTGACTTAGGGATGATGAAGATCACTCTAAAACCGGACACAAAGCCCATTAAGTAGTGACCTTACTGTTTGAATCTAAAGTATAAAGAAAAGGTCCACGATGAACTAGACAAAATGCTTGCAGCCGGAATTATTGAACCAATGGAAGAATATGACTGGGTGAGTCCTATGGTAATACAGGAGAAAAAACAGAAGGGAGAAACTAGAATATGCGTGGACCTCAGGAAGCTCAACGATGCTTGTGTTCATGATCCATTCCTGACACCGCTTAGAGATGAAGTATTGGAGAATGTTCATGGTCAGGAAGCTTACTCATTCACGGATGGCTTCTCAGGGTACCATCAGATCAAGATCGTGCCGGAAGATAGGAGCAAGACAACCTTCGCAACTGAATGGGGATTTTTTCAATACACCGTCAGACCCTTTGGATTGAAGAATGCGCCAGCGATATTTTTGTGCATAGTGGTGGCTGCATTCAAGGAATACATCCACAAGTTCTTGGAGGTCTATCTGGATGATTGGATTGTATTCGAGTTATTTAAACACCATATAGAAAGCTTACATTTGATGCTAGATACTTACTGAGGACACCAGATTGTGCTAAATCTGAAAAAGTGCACCTTCCTCATCCCCTTTGAGAACCTGCTCGGCCATGTGATCTACAAACAAGGTTTGATGGTGGATCCTACAAAGATTATTGTTATTCTCAATCTAGAAGCACCACAAATTGTCAAACAATTACGCGCTGCGTTGGGTGCACTAGTTACTATAGAAAGTTTATCAAGAGCTATGCACAAATAATAGTGCCAATGGAGAAGCTATTGAAAAAACGACGCTACATATTGTTAGAATGATGATTGTGAGAAAAGTTTGGATGTTCTCAAGGAGAAAATGGCATTCGCTCCCATCTTGGTCTTCCCGAAATGGGACGTACAATTTCATGTACATGTTGATGCGTCATGTATCACACTGGGAGTTGTACTTACGCAAGAAGGTACGGAAGGCGTGGATCACCCGATTGCTTTTGCGAGTTGGTGGCTATCCAAAGCTGAAAACAACTACTCTACTATTGAGCACAATGGGTTGGCAATGGTATACGCACTCCAAAAATACCGACACTATTTACTTGGTGGGCACTTCAAGATGTATACATATCATTCTGCATTGAAATATTTGGTGAACAAACCTGTGTTGGGGGGGCACATCTGAAAATGGCTGTTACTATTTCAAGAATATGACTTTGAGGTCATCGTAAAGCCGGGACACCTAAATGTAGGACCAGATCACTTATCACGAATTTGGACAGGCGAGGAACCAACAAATTTGGAAGAAGGGATACTTGATGCCCAACTCTTTGCGGTGCACGTCGCGAATGATCACTTCAAAGATATAATTCATTTTTTAACCACAGGGACTACGCTAAAGGGATATTCAGGTTGTAGAAGAAGGAATTGGTGGTGTGCGCGGCGGACTTTTCTGTCATCGCAGGGCACCTCTACAAAATGGGAAATGATGAGATATTGGGAAGATATGTACTTGAATTTGAATGAGGACAGATCCTCATAGAAGCACATGGAGGGGATGCAGGAGGACACTATGCAGGATGCGCGACGACACAAAAGATTCTTCGCTCTGGGCTATGGTGGCCAACCCTACATTAAGATTCGAAAGCACACTGTCAAGCATGTGACTTATGTCAAAGGACTGAAGAACCATCGCGAAGGGATGAGATGCCACTCAATCCACAAATGACGTTGCAACCATTTGAAAAATGGGAAATCGCCTTTGTAGGACCAATCAAACCTCAGGGGAAGGCAAGTGCACAGCCAAAAGCACAACCGGTTAAGGACTGCACGACCACGACAACTACAAAATTTTTGTTTAATAATGTGTTGACATGGTTTGGTTCCCAAAAATTTTAATTAGTGATCACGAGACAGACTTCCTGAATGAGACCATTAGCACACTCACCAAGGAATTCTAGGTGTATCATCAGCAAAGTACACCATACCATCCGCAAGCTAATGAGACAATAGAAGCATTCAACATAATTCTAGAAACTGCGTTGACCAAGGTATGCAACGCGTAGCGAAACGATTGGGACCTGCGCGTACCTACCATATTATGGCCATATAGAACCATGTGCAAGAAATTGATGGGTTAGATGTCCTTAAGGTTAGTCTATGGCATGGAAGTAGTCATGCCAATGGAATACATCGTACCCAGTTTGTGGATAGCAGCAATCATAGGCATGTTGGATCGTGAAGCCTTGGAAGAGAGACTCGCACAATTAGAAGAACTCGAGGAAGAATTGTTTCTGGTGGGATTCCATTAGTAGGTCCAGAAATATCACAAGAAAGCCTAGCACGATCACCATATCAAGTTGCACACATTCAAGGTAAATGATTTAGTGTTGTTGTATGACAGTAAGTTCAAAAAATTTCCAGGGAAACTCCAAATGCATTCGTTAAGACCATATGTGGTAAAAGAAGTTACAGATGGAGGCGCGGTCTAGCTAGTCAAACTTAATGGAGAACCCTTCCGAGGAAGAGTCAATGGCAGTTACCTGAAGCCCTACACAGGTGGGCCAGCTGTCTGACTAACCAACCAAATCACAATCTTCATGACCCGACAAGCTGAGTAGAGGTTCAGGACTATAAACATAGGTACTAGAAGCCGACATCAAAGTAGAGAATCAAGTCAGACGCAGATGATTCAGAAGAAAAAATAGAGTAGATCTAGATGATGGCAGCATGGTGAGTTGCAGACCTTCGCGCTGCACATGCACAATTGGATGGACTTCGTGCAAAGATCACCACACTAGTAGAGTGACTCAAGGACGAGTCACGATGACTGTGTTGGGGGTCTGTTAGGTAGCGGATCCCCCCATAGTAGGTTTTCGGAGCTTAAAGCATCAAATTTTGGTCAATGTAATGTAAAGACCCCACAAAATGCAGTTGTGGAGTGTGAGAGTTTAGGGTTTTCCAGCCTAAAATAATGTAATTTAATATAGAATGTGTCGGCCTACTCATGGTCTGCGGACCATGGGATTGTATAAATAGAGTGCGGCTCTAAGTGTAAAAGGAAGTTTTTTGAGTTGTTGAGAAGTAATATGGGTTTTGAACGAGGAATTCACCCTGAGTATGTAAGTCCAAGTCTTGGATCGTAGTAGTAGTAAGAGGCTCTTGGGCTGAGTGTGAAGAGGCCTGGTAGATTCTGCAGCTATGTGTGCCGAAGTTGGGATTGTATCGGAACAGAGGATTAATAAAAGATAAGTTGATTCTAAAATATTGTGCATCTTCTCATAGATCTATGTGTTTATGATTTTGTTGTATTTATGCATATATTTATAGTTTTATGATTGCGTGCACTTGTTATGAATGTTGAATGGTCAATAAGAATATTAGGTACACGCAATTAAGTCAAGATCTATAATAATAGCATGGTGAAGATAAATAATCTAGATAGCACCTCTTCAGGCTCTTTATAGAGCAGCATGGAAGCAATCGCACAAGTTGCGAAGGTCAGACGACTACGTGGAGTAGTGCAAGCATGAAAGTTGGGTTTGTGAACTTCCTAGACCTCATCAAGACATCCCTAAGGTACGGAAACCTAGTTCCAACACCCTCCCATACTACCTCGAGTGAGACCTCAATCATCGCACCACAGGCTATTGCCGAAAGGGACAGTAGTTTTTGGATTTGTTTGGCTAAATCATTTATAAACTTGGGTCAGGCCCTAACAAGCCAATAGTTTATTTATACAAGAGGGTAGCTACTAACATCTCCCTAGAAAATAGTTATGTTTGTCTCCCAAAACTAGAGGAGGGTGGATCTTGATCTTCTTTAACTGCACTTGCTTGGCTGCCAATGACCTTGTCCTTCTTGGTTTCCAATGACCTCAAGATGATGAGAGAGAGTGTGGTGATTTTGGCTGATTGAGGGAGTTAAGGAGTTGGATAACCTCGTATAATATCTCCCTGTTATCTACTCCAAGATCTTGCATCGAAGTCATCTAAAAAATGCTCCATTTCCTAAATTTAAACCATATTAGGCCACATGGCATAGCAAAACATCTTTTACCCCTCTCACTAAGCATAATATAATGAAAATTGTAAATAAATGTGAGAAAGAGATATTTCTATAGATGGAGGATGGCATTATGTCCCTTATGATGTACCTATTGATGAACCTCATCATCATCCCTACTGAAATTGTTTCTCATCATCTAAGAAACTTAGTCATTTATGTCCATGTCCTTCATGGCCCTAATGGCCTCCCTAACATCCCAAGGCTCCTGAGATGGTGTGCCTTCTTGGGGATAGAATCTTGCATTCTTTTCTATCTCTATCCACTCCTCCTTTACTTTATTTTTTCCCTCTTGCATGCCTAGTAGCAAGGTTGGACTGAGCTTGAGTCCAATCCAATTGACTTTCAATATTTGCATGATTCTTTTGAATAGGCATTAGGGGATTTTTGAGGTTTAAAATGGGCCTCCTAAGGAAATTATAAAATAATAGTGGAAATAATAAAATAATATTAGATGACATCGTCAAATTTTAGAGGGAAAAAGGAAAAAACTATTTTTTCAATTTGTATTTTCAACTTATCTCTCTATGGATTTACTCAAATTTCAAGTGAAAACACTCATTGGTTGCATAATTTAATTACTCATCCAAGGAGTACCCATGCTGCATACTTTCGATGGACCCTGATATACAAAAATTGAGAAATACATGAAAAACGTGATTGCAATCACATTTTTTTCATGTTTTTCTCATTTTTTGTAGCAGGGTCCATCGAAAGTATGCAACATGGGTACTATTTGGATAAGGAATTAAATTTTGCATCCAAGGAGTACTCCCTCTTGAAATTTGAGTATCCTTAGGGAGATAAGTTGAAAATACAAGTTGAAAAAGTAGTTATTATTTTATTATTTTTTAATCTTTTTATTTTTTTACTCCAAAAATGGTGAATCATCCCCCATGGTTGACATCATCATCTTGAATCTTATTGGTTCTTACAAAGTTTAGTTTGGTTGTACATTTTTATTAGGAGGCCCATTTTAGACCTAAAAATTCCCCTAATGGGTGTCCTCTCCAATGCATTCCTCAACCTTTCAGAAGAGTGATACTCCCTAATCTAGAGATAGTAGGGTAAGGCATCCCATCTCATCTGGCAGGCTTGTTGGGTTTTCGTCGCTAACAACCTAAGTGTGTCTTCAAAATGTGAAGTGGCTTGTCTTGGGTGGCAAGGTATTTTGGTGCTAGGTCAACATAATTGGATATGATGCTACGATTGCTAATAACAACCATTGGGCTTATTATCTCTGCCCTGATATATAGTGGTTCTTTTTCTTCCTTTGCCATGACTCCCTTTACTTCCTCAACTCTTACCTCCTCATGAGTAATCCAGGATACTAGGGCCATCAGTTATGTATCCCCCAATTTTGCATTGGTATCCCAAATATTCATATCATTCAAGGTGAGGTTATGAATGTAGAACTCAAACAATTTCGTTATGTCTTCTATGCTACCTTGGCTGCAAAATTTAATGAGTTATTTGTAATCTTGAAATGGCATAGACCCGTGTTGTGCTAAGGTCTTATTTTGGAATTGCATGCATTGCTCTTTGAGAAAGAGTGCATAATACTTGGATGGCTATCTGCACTATAATTCCTCCGTGGAGAGGCTTGCCATTGTGGCTAGTTAAGTTCCCTTCTCCTGTAAATTCTCCCTCAACCACATATTTTCTACCTGTAGTTGCTCCCTCATTGTGGACTCCCTCTCTCTTATCTCATTTAATTATTTTCACATTTCAAGGACATTTTCTTCAATGAGGCCCATATCTTCCACCTTTTTAGACTTACAAATTTGCATCCATATATGGGTTCTTCGTCCTTCTGCTTCTAGCTCAAAGAAAAGTGGGACTACAAATTTTTTGGGAATAATTCTTCCTCCTTCAATGAATTTATAATAGGATATTATGCTAGGTTGTAGACTAGGCTCCTAGAGCTCTGGGAAGTCCCTCTCAAATATTTTTGGGGAAGCTTCTACCCCTTGTGGTTGTTGTGTCACATTCTTCCCCTCGTGTTATGTTATCACTCCATAATTTCTCAAGGTTAAAGAAAGAAATCACTGAGGTAACCACAAACCTAATTTTGACATCAGGATCTAGCCTTCCTAATGCTCAGAGAGGGTTCTCTCTTAATGATTTAACTTTGTTGAGTTAATTGATTGTAGGCTAATTATGATTTTACTTGGGTTTTGATTTGAATTTGGGTGGTGGGATCACTTACTTAGATGGATAGATGAATGTCTATTTTCCATTGGGCTATGGAGTCAATCAGGCTTTGAAAACAGAACAACAGCAAACCATAAAGAAAATGTTACAGGGCAAGATATGTGAGCAATATCAGATCTCAAAGGTTGGATAGTGAAATGATTTCCAATTGAGATCAAGGAGTAGTTAAGGATTCCTTAAACCATATTATGAAGAGAAATGCAAGAGGTCAACTGGGATGGGAGAGCAATTAAGGGTTCTCAAATTCGGATATCGGAGGAAAACATATAAATGATCAACTGTGCAAAACAAAGTGTACTTAAACAAGTTATGATTTATATTTCTAGTTTAATTAATTCAAATTTGGATAACATTTAAGTTTATGAAACACTTAGAAAAATAACATAAACAAGATGAACTTTGTACTTCACTGAGATAGCTCAACACATGAATCATGTAAACAAGTTTATTTATAGCTTGTCCTGTCTGTCAATTGGAAATTGGTACAATAACCCTTAGGTAGTAGATCAGTCAACTATAACAATATTTAGATATACACACTTAATACTTCGAACTATGAAGTATTTATACAAAAAGAATTTACAAAATATCTCAAACTACATTGAGAACTAATCTAAGAAAAACAAATATCTTCATGCAAGAAGATAGAGACAACTATTGAATCGTTGTTTGTTGTCCCTATTATTTAGGTTTTGCTGTCTTTTAGTCTTTGATATTTTGCCCTTTAAGTTGCTTGGCTATTTGGTTTTCACGCTGGATGTTATATTTACTTATGACATTTCATCTGATATTCTTTCATCTATTTGTCTTTCAACTGCATTTCTTTATTTTTCTCCTTTGTTTAATCTTTTACCATGAATGCTTTGTCACCTGCTTTTACTTTTAACTTTTACTGTAAATATTACTCACTCTTTCATGCTTCTATGTTTTTAGTAAAAATGATTTTTACTAAAAGACACATGTATAATACAAAATTTTTCTTGGAGATTAGTTTGTAAGAATATTTTACTGTGCTGGTGAAAATGATTTCATCTCTATTTTAACATTTACTGTGTAAATTGTTTCCTTCTTCTCTGTTGCTGTAATAAACTTGATTTTCTCTTTGTACACAAAACTCTTGCTCAATGAACCCTTTGAATAGATTTCCTAAGAATTAGGAGCAAACATGTTTTGTGACTAGTATCAAAACTTGTTTGTCCAATCTCCTAGCCTTGCTAATTACTTGCAAAATACAACAATTGTTAATAAGAACACAGGTTGGAAGGGAGGTGATAATGGCTTCAAGGAATAGGGAAGTTTGTGGAAAGAATCAGAATTGTAATGAGGCTTAATTGGGTTGTGGACAGAATAACTGACTTTCTTTTGAAAATTCGCAATTCAAAGAGAGGTAAGTTGTGGACAAAATAACCGAGTTTCATTTGAAAATTTTACAGATTTTACAGGGTGCAGTTATGGATTTCGAATAGTGGGGACTTATTACACTCTGCGGAGTGGTATGGTAGTTTTAGCATGGCGCATGTGTTACCACAGTGATTTGGGGTTTAGAGTTTGTTTGTAGAGGTGTTTGCAATGAAATAACATTAAAAGGGTAAAAGGGGGGTGGTGTGTTGGCTTTTAACTAACAACGGTACATTTTGGGGTGGGATTAAAGTGTGAATAGTGGGTGGTTTCGGCTTTTGGCGGGGAGGCATTTTTGGGGCCTTCACACTGCTTTTGGTAGTCAGGCGGTTTTTCCCCGAGAGCACGCGAGTTCGCCTAGAACTGCCACGTAGCCGAAAGGGGCCCGAGAAAAACCGTGAATCTCGTGTTCTCTCGAATGGGTAAAGATCAGAGAGGGTATGAGTGCGATATGGATGAGCGCCGTCAGATCTGGGGTGAGTGATTGGAGGGCCATTGCATGATGAAGATGGTGGGGTGTTAACTTTGACGTGGGGTTGGGTACAGAAGAGTAGTTTGATATAATGGAGGTGGGGTCAAGATTTAATATAGTTTAATATATGCGGATTTTTACTATATGGGTTTGGAATTAATATATATGCGGGAAATATTTTAATATGGGATACATGTATAAGGGGAATTAAATAATTAGAGTTAAATGTTGATATTAGTATATGAGAGGGATTTAACATATTGTGATGGGTTAATAAAACACAGGATCCAGGAATAAATACACTAGGGATATAAGTTAAAAGTTATTGGGGAGGGTTTTTTGAAAGGGGCCCAATACACTATTCAAACTTAAGATAAGGGGTTTTAGTGGGTTTACAAGGGAAAAAGGAAATTAATAAGGGGGGATGATGTTTAAAGGGAAATGTCTAGGGAAAAGGGTTGAAATTAATGAAAAAAGTTAAAATGAGGGGAAAGGGTATTTTTTCAAGAGGAATGGGTTTTACACTAGGGAAAAGGGGTTTTGGGTTGGGAAATGAGTTTTGGAGGGTAATTTGCTAGCGAAATGTATGAAACCAAGGGGCAAGGGTTGAAATGAAGGGAAAAGGTATTTTCATAAGAAATGAGGGGAAAATGGGAGAGATTAGTAAATAAGTAGTGGGGGGTGAAATGAAATGAGGGGAAGTTAACCAAATCAACTTGTGAACATTCTTTCACTTTCATAACTGCTTTTACACACTGAAACATAGGATGAAGCATGATAAATGTGCTTATGCTTTAACAACCTTGTACTTCTACAACCTTTCTTGTACCTACCCTTTACTTACCCTAACATTTTTTCTTCACTTTATTGGGTGCATTTAAACTAGAAAACCCTTTCTTTCCTTTTTCTTTTGAAAAACAAACTTGTAATTCTAACCTTATATCTTCCAATGGCTCATATTAAGTTGTTGAGCACATTTTATTACGCTACCTAACTATTGATCTACCAAGATTAAATAGTTTGGCAAGATCATTATTCTCTAACTATAAACATGAAATTTAAAGCTTGAAGTAGTCAAGATTAAACTTTTTGACTATCATGGGTTGTGGCATTTATGACAAGATGCACACAACCATTATTTTGCATAGTAAAGTAAAAAGTAGTGGCACTTGGACTTGCACACTTTCATGATCTTTTTTTCTTTGTGGTTCATATTTTTTCACTTTTTTGATCCTTTGTTATTCTTTTTGTCCTTTGATATTTCTTTTAGGACATACTCTCTTTACATTTTTTAATTTTTTAAATATGGGAAAACATTTGTAGAAAGCAAAGGTATGTACAGTATTACAAGATATACATGGTCAATTCAAAAGTATGATTCCTGTTATTATAGGAACCTAACAGTGGTTCCACTTAGGGATGGCATCTCCTTGTGGGATGTCAAGAACACCATTGACTAGTGGCATGATCCATTGGGCCGATCCCAAGCTTGCACATGCTTTGTTGTATAATCTCTTGTGACTAAAAATCTTGAACTAAAACCTTAGCCTTTTATGCAAACTGAAATATGACACATGATGTATTGAAATCTGATCTGAAATAAACTTGCTGTTGAAAAACTGAATTTAATCAAATTGAAATCCTACCTACCTACTCTAATTAGCTATCCAACTACTGGTTACGTGAAATTAAAGAGCCAATTCAACCATTCAAGCATTATATACATTATTGGATTTTGTTTCTTGTGCTTGTTTGTGATCAAAATTGAAGTTCTACAACCCAATACAAACTTGTCAACAAATGAGAAGATAAGGAAATACTTGATTTCCTTTGTTGACTCTAAAAACTGTGCAAAAGGATCTTCCCAAATATACACTATTGTTCAACTGATTTAAGCAACTGTACAATTGTTCTGGATGGCCTCCATGCCATGAAACTAAAATGTCATTTTTATCTTTACCCCCTCTAGATTTTCAGATAAGCTTTGTGATCATATTTCTATTGATTGAAATGTTTGACTGATGAAACCTTTATCATCTTGATCATGAATCTCATAGTTAGTTAATGAAGAAATATTCTGATTGCATTCATTATTGAACATATCAGCTATTGGATCATAAAAAACTTGGAAGGATTGCTACAAAGTTTTGCATATAGGTTTGAATGGAACTTCATAGATTTCTACGAGCTACTCACCCTTTTCTTTAGAGATTTTATAGCACATTTCCTTTAAAAAATGAAATGATTCAAAACATATTGGTATAGAACCTTCCTGTGTCATTTGATCAGGTGTTTCATTGAAATTTGATAATTGTAATTGTGAAACTGAAGAAACATGATTAAGATTTTCATTGTCTTCTTTGTTGTCAACATCAATACCCAAATACTACTGATTTTTTATTGTTGTAAAGTTTTCTTTGATGAACTAAAATGAAGCTAAACAAAGAGGCAAAGAACTTTTACTTATTTCCTAATTTTCTTCACTTTCTTCCACATTCTCATATCTTATATGCATTGGCTGATAACTATATTTAATTTGTTGAAACTAAATTTTCTCATCCTCGAAACTAGTTTTTGATTGGTTTGTAAAACTAGCTTAAGTTCAAATAACATAATTATCATCATACTGATCATGCTTAGGAAAATCACTAAAAGAAAGAATTTCATGAAACATACACATTAAATCAATAGATTCCTCTTCCACATATTGACCTGTAAATCCACTTTCTGATCTATGGTAGTTGGAATTAGTAGGAATTTTTCATGGATATCACCCTATTTTTTTCTTAAATAAATAGGTCATGGTGACCTTGTAGAATAAATTTATCTTGCATGGTGATCTTTTGTATAATTTCCTCTATTTTTCTTACCAAAATGTCAAATTTTACCTCTACAATGTTGTTCTTCTTTGCTTCTTCTTTCAACTTTTCTTTTCTAATTTGCCGATTAACTTCTACATCTACTACAGTGTTCTACATCTGTTCAAGAATTGTTGGGTTTCTTTCTCTTAGCTGAAATTCTATTTTTGGATCAAATTCTTTTGGATAATGCAAGAGATCTAAATCAGGAGGAGATATTATATTTGATGGCATTGAATAATAGATTTGATTAAATTTGTCAGAAAATTGTTGTATTGTTTCATTTGGTTGTCTTTTCAACTGATTATATTCTTCTATGGTCACAAAAATATTGACTTTGATTATCCACCTATCAAGGAAAATTTTGACAAATTGTTGGAAATTTGAGATGCTTGCAATAGGTATATTCTTGAACCAACTCTTTACTATACTTTGCAAAGAAAGAGCAAAAAGTCTAACTCTAACATCATCTCCATCAATCTCAAATATGTCCAGATAATTCTCAAAGCCTTGAATATGTTTTTGGGCAGTGATACCATTCCCTCCATCAAAATTGGGGAGATATTTGTAATAGTTATCAGGGAAATCATGGAGTATAGGAGGTAACATGAGGGGCTTATATCTATCAGGAACTTTACAAGGTACAGGAATATGTACAGGGATTGTAAGATTAATCTTGATTGTTTGAGGCTTCTCAATCAAAACATGATCATCATAAGATTCAAAAGAAAGTTGCTCAAATGGATAAGGAGAATATATATTTACAATATTCAAAGGAAAATAATAAAAAATTAATTTAGGATCTTCTCTAAAATACAATATACATTGAAAAACATTCTTGATGAGAAAGAACATAATGTCTTGGATTGTAATCCAAGTTAAAATCTTGATATTTCCATATTGTTCTTTCAAGTTCATTCCTCCAATGGTGTCTTGATTCTCAATTTGTTCAAGGCATACACCACTATCAGGTTAAAGAGGCCATGGTGGCCTAAGTGTTTGTGTTCTCCCTCTCTGACTTTTTGACTCATGTCCCTGATGGACTGTAGGAGGAAGTATGCCACATTAATTATTTGAGCTAGAGGCAATTCTACTTGAAATCTAAGTTCATGAAGTAATCTAAAGTGGCAGGCATAGACCACACTCATCCTTCCCTCACAAGAGATGTATTTCATGATATGATAGGCCACCTCATCCTAAGCATAAGGTATGCTTTCCCTCTTAACTCCATTCTTGTCCTCGACGAGATTTTCATTGGCAGTGAAGAAGTTCTTTTTAGAAGTGGCACTGGTATTTTTGTATTCTATGCCCCGTTTGATCCCTAGGGGTAGGGTTGTCACTATGCTAATTATCTCAGGGTTGAGTGAGATAGCTAATCCCCTCACCAAAGTGGTGGAACTATCTTTTATTTGTGAATTTAGGGCCATGGAAAATTCAAATTCAATGTCATCATCATATCCTTTCAATAACTCAAAGAATCCTAGCCACTGGTGTCTACTAAAAATGTCTACCACGGGAGGGTGTAGATGGATTCTTTTGGTATCTAAGGGCTCCCTTTTGTTAAATCCTCCTCCCATCTCTTCTCTATGTTTTTAGCTAAGTGAAGGAGATATACTTCCTTTAATAACTTTGGTATATAATTTAGTGGCAGCAGTGAGCTAAAATTCCTTATTGATGATAATTGCCTACATTCTGTCTACTCTACAGCCCAAAAATATCTTGCAATTTCACAATTTGACTACTACTACGTAAAGAATTTGAAGTGCACCTTGCATAAAATTTATGGATGGATGAAGGATATGGTGGAGCTTATTTTTTATTAAGTGGTCTAGGATGAAGGTAATGTTGAAAATGGCAACAAGAAATGCTAAAAATAGAAGTGCTAAAATAGCACTGCTATAAATAACAGTTTGGGTACCAGTGCTGGATTGAGCAACAAGGAATGAAAAATGGAAGTGCTAAAAATAGCATTGCTATGTTTAGTACTTCGAGATGGATTCCAATTTTAGATAGTCCCAGAACTAAAATAGGAAGTAAAATTGGAATTTGAACTTAACAATTGTTTGAAAATAAATTAATTAATTCACCATGAGTTAATTAGTTAAGGAAAATCAAACATGAAGTCTATGTGGGGACATCCAACAATTTCTCCATTAATTGAGGAATTTATCCATCAGTTAAAGAGATAAGGATGAGTTGTAATTTGAGTTGTAATTAGTTGGCTTAGTTAACTGAGTCAAGTCCAGTTAGATTGATTTAAATGGTTTGTTAATGCATGCTTGCGTATTACTGTTGCACATCAGATAACTGAATATTCTCTCACGAATAACTCATGCATGTCAGTTTAGACAAAGACCCAATTGAGATCAAAGGAGGGACAATTTACTATTAGTTGGATGGATTTTTCCCATAAAGGAAGCTCATTCATGGAGAAGAATTTATCTCTTTCAAGTTTGTGCAGTTATTTCTTAGCCAAGTGAGTTGTGTGAGGTGGGAATTCACACAAGTGGAAGCAATGGAACCCAGGAAAAAATGCACAAGGAAATAGGAGGCTTGGAGGGAACAAGAGAAGGTTGTGAGAGCCTTTGACTGTCTATGAGCAGTATTATTTGATTGCAGAGAGAGCAGGATAGCTTGAGAGCTGATTCTTTTTGTAACTTGAACAAGATTTCCACTTGTATGATGATACAAAGATTGGGGTTTTAGGTTGAGGCTTTCCCCGGGTTATTTCTTTTATGTTATGTGTGATTGATTTCTCGTTCTCAGTTATATGTGTTCTCTTGATCTTTCTCAATTGATTAAGCTTCCGCAAAGTTTGATTGTAGAAGTAGATCTAGTATTTTGCTTTAGTATATTGCATTATCAAGTGATCTACATTGGGAATTTCTACATGGTATCAAAGCAAAGGTGATCAAGGTGAAGAACAATCAAGAAGGAGAAGTTTGAAGTTTTTGGTTCCTGAATATAGAAATCAAGTTATTATCACATCTCAATTTCATCGATGGCATTTAGTGGTTTAAGACCCGAGTATGCCCTTGATGGTAGCTCGCATTATATAGCCTAGAAGGATTGCATGGAGGCAGTATTAGAGGATAACGGTCTAAGGGACTTCATTGATCAAGAAGTCCCCAAGTGACTGATGCTACTCAATTGGCAGAATGGAAAAAATGCGTGGCTAGAGCAAGGAGAAACCTCCTGGAGGGAGTTCGGCACCACATTGTCTTGAGCCTGCATGGGAAGGAGACACCATTTTCAATGTGGAAAACATTAAAAGATATATATCAGAGTAGCAGTGATTAGAGGAAGCTAGAGCTGAAAGACAAGCTTCATAAGATCAAGTGTGAAAAGGGTGACATGATCTCTACATATCTGAAAAAGCTCACCACCTGCAGGGATGAGCTTGGAAGTGTATGGATCATGACTGTTGATGATGACATGGTGATTCTTGCTCTCCTTGGCCTTAATAAGAGCTGGAATAGCTACCAAGACTCGGTTAATGGAAGAGAGAAAATGCCAGATTGGGAATGAATTTGGTTGGATCTGATGCAGGAGTAGATAAGAAGAAGCACTAGAGATAGCTCATCATCCAAAGAGGATCAGGAAAATTCCACCTTAGTGAGTAAGGCGAAGAATGGGAAGGAGAATGATTCTCATTCCAAATCCAATTCTTCCCATGGTGGGAAGAAGTTTGAAAAATCAAAAGTGTGATGCTTTTTTTGTCATGAGATGGGCCATTTTGCTACAAATTGCCCACTGAGGAAACCCAAGAAGGTATCCGTGGAAGGATCAGAAGGTGAGGCACTGGCCTCACAATTCAAGTTGGATTTCACACTTTTCACATGCATGGTTTCATCCATGGTGGGAAGTGGTTGGTTTCTTGATAGTGTAGCTTCTTTCCACATGAACGGAAACAAGAGTTTGTTCAGTACTTTTAAGGAAAAAGATATCCAAATACTCATAGTGATGGGTAATGATGAAAAGTATAGTGTCTCAGGTGTAGGCATGGTTGTTTTTCAGAGGGAGCATGGAGCTCACATTACCTTGACCGATGTCAAGTATGTACCAGGACTGAAGAGAAATTTGGTGTCGATCGTGATACTGGAAGACAAAGGCTATGATGTAGTCTTTAGTAACGGAAAGGTTTTCCTTCAAAATATCACCACTAGACAGGTGAAGCAAATCAGTTCACAGGTCAAGAACCTATATGCTCTTGAGGTTCAAGATGCATGCAAACCTTGAGGAGAAAGGCAGCTGATGGAGACTTGGTGGTTGAGAGGGAGAGTAGATTAACTCTCAACATGTAACGCCAGAAGAAGTCTGAGATGATTGTGAAGGAGCCAAGATTGGTGAAGCAGCTTCAGGAGGTTGTGGAGCAGCCACAACTAGAGAATTTAAGAGGAGATTGAGTAGAGACATCTACTCATGCATAGATCTCTAGTAGGGGGAATTTTCAAGCCAGGTGAGCAAAGGGATCACATGCATCCATACCTCCAAGTACGAGGTGGGATGATGTGGAGTGACAGTCCCAAGAAGGCTAAAATAGGGGCATGATTATTGAGGTATCCAACGTCTTTGATTTTAACTTACTATGGGAGCCCTGATGAGGAGTTGCAGGACTAGCTGAGCGGGTAGAGGCAGATGTGAATGGAGTGGCATAGAAAGCTATAGTGCAGGAGTCCCAAGACTGTGTAGAGCTAGCAGGTTGTAGCAATGCGAGAGGCACAGGAGTGTTGCACCAGTGCAGGATGGCACAGAGGGGTGTGCAATGGTGCAAGATGCATGGAGATGTTGTAGTAGCTCAGTGGTCAGAGAAGGAGAACTTGTCAGCAGCAAGTAGAGCTTCAACATCAGAGTATGTTTCTATCCCAACAGAGAGGTCAATTGGGAGTTTTTTTTGTTTCTAGAGTTGCTAGAACAAACACACTTGGTAGAAGTGTTGCATGTAGAACATTCCAAAGGTACAGGATCGGGTTCAAGTTGAGTGCCTTTCTTATTGAGAGGGAGTGTTGAAAATGGCAACAAGAAATGCTAAAATAGAAGTGCTAAAAATAGCACTGCTATAAATAGTAGTTTGGGTACCAGTGCTGGATTGAGCAATAGGGAATGAAAAATGGAAATGTTAAAAATAGCATTGCTATTTTTAGTAGTTTGGGATGGATTCTAATTTTAGTCTGTCTCTAGACTAAAACAGGAATTAAAATTCGAATTTGAACTTAACAGCTGTTTGAAAATAAATTAATTAATTCACCTTGAGTTAATTAGTTAAGGAAAATCAAACATGAAGTTTATGTGGGAACATGCAACAGTTTCTCCATTAATTAAGGAATTTATCCATCAATTAAAGAGATAAACATGAGTTCTAATTTTGAGTTGTAATTAGTTGGCTCAATTAACTGAGTCAAGTCCAGTTAGATTGATTTAAAAAATTTGTTTAAATTAATGTGAGTTCAGTTAATTAATCCATTCTTGCATATAACTGTTACACTTCAGATAACTGAATATTCTCTCATGAATAACTCATGCATGTCAGTTTATACAGAGACCCAGTTGAGATCAAAGGAGGGCCAGTGTATTATCATTTGGATGGATTTTTCCTATAAAGGAAGCTCATCCATGAAGAAGGATTTATCTCCTTTAGGTTTTTGCAGTTATTTATGAGCCAAGTGAGCTGTGTGAGGTGAGGATTCACACAAGTGGAAGCACTGGACCCCAAGAAAAACTGTGCAAGGAAATAGGAGGCTTGGAGGGCACAGGAGAAGGTTGTGAGAGCCTTTGACTGTCTATGAGAAATATTGTTTGATTGCAGAGAGAGCATGATAGCTTGAGAGTTTATTCTTTTTGTAACTTGAACAAGATTTCCACTTGTATGATAATACAGAGATTGGGGTTTTAGGATGAGGCTTTCCCCGGGTTATTTCTTCGGTGTTAGGTGTTATTTATTTCTCATTCTCAGTTATATGTGTTCTCTTGATCTTGCTCAATTGATTAAGCTTCCGCAGAGTTTGATTATAGAAGTAGATTTAGTATTTTTCTTTAGTACATTGCATTATTAGGTGATATATAGTGGGAATTTCTACAGGTAATAATTTGGAGACCAATTCAACCCTTTGTAGCATTCCTTCGCCCTTTAAGTCTTCCTGTAGAAATCTCTCAACCTTCTTGTAGAAGTTGCAGGATTTCCTGTAGCTCCCTCCTGTAGCAAGGGAAGAACATGGTTCAAAACTCGTATATGGCACCCCAAGCTTAGCCTCTCCTTAAATATTTTTAGAGTTATCGTTATGAAAAATAATTCAAGCCCCGTACATAATATTCCATTTTTTGCTTATGCTTGGAGCATTGTGATGACCTGGAAGTCACACGAAGTTTCCTCTTTTGGGTTGTTGTCCCCACTCGAAATAATTATTCCCTCATTCCTTGTAAACACCACCCACTCTCTATGATCCCAACTTAACTAATGTGACACCTCCACATTGCATGGGTGTTTAACATCACTTTTAGTTTACTAGCCAAGGATAGCCAAGTTAACTAGCCACCTCTAGCTTATTAAAACACCTCCTCTTAACATTTACACATTTTTTTTATTTACACATAGGGAGGAGATGAGATTTTTCCATATGTGTGCCTACCTCATGATCAAAATGATGCAAGGATTTTCATACTAGATCTGTACCTCATTATTTTCATCAAGGGAGTTGACTGGTCATGTTTCTTTCATGTTATTTCTTCATTTCTCCTCATGATATTTGACTATTGTGGTTGATGTGTGTGTAGGTACCTTGTTGATGTCAAAGTTGCTACAACTAGTGGAGAGTCCTGCTTAGAGTGATATGACTACTACAGAGTGGCCTCATAAGTGTTCATCACCCCCACAACTGATGATCAAAAAAAAGATTATTTCTTTCTTTGATGTGTGCACAAGCTACTACAGGAGGAGGTTCTCTTCCTGTAGCAACCCTTTCCTTTTCCTCTGAGGTCTTCAAGCTGCATGGGGGCGATGAGATAGGATGTAAAATGTCTTGAGGATAATGCTAGGAATTTTAGTGAGTGTTGTAGATTTGTAGAAATGAAGAGGATGTGCTACGTGTGTTACTCCAAAAATATTTAACAGGGGTAAGACAAAGTGGATGGATTTTAGTGGAAACTATATTTTTCTATGAAATGGGATGGATGAGTGATGAATGGATGGTGTACCATGGTGGGAAAACCTTATCCATCCTTTTCAAGGTCATGTTGGGATGCCATTTCCTTCATATCTCCCTCCTGTATATTTTCAAAACCCTCTTGTAGCACTATAGGACCTTCCTGTAGTAGTTACAGGTCCTTCCTGTAGCAATCTAGGGAGGGGGTGAAACTTGAATTTTGGGCTAATGGGATGGTGGAGAGGGGTGATCACATGAGTGTGTATGATGGATATGGTGGATGGATGTGGGAGTGAAGAAAATATTAATAATGTTGGCCTTGTAGTTATGGAATCTTCCATTGTCTTTAATCTTGCAAAATGACAAAAAACATTAGCAAACATGTTGAAGATCCATTTCCTATGCTTTTTTCTTTTGTTTTTTTTTCTTTCTTTCTTTTTTTTTGGAGACACACAGGCTGCCTCAGAGGATTTTTTCAACCTATATTCCTACCCTAGGTGCCTCAAGAGAGGTTTTCACCCAAGTATCTTTATTATTTTTGTTCTCTCTTTTGCTACTACGCTGCCTCGGAGGAGGTTTTCAACCTGTATGATTGCCCTAGGTGCCTCAAGATAGGTTTTCACCCAAGGATATCTGTTATTTATGCTCTATTGTTTTCTCCTAGGCTACCTCGAAGAGGTTTTCAACCCAAGAGTTTGCCTCATAGATGTTTTCATCTGAGCCTTTTATTTTTATTTTTTTCTTTTTCCTTTTAAAAAAAAAGTATCTGGAAATGTTGTGGACTAGAAGTTATGACACTTCCAATCACATTGGCTTCTCTATTGATTGTACTGAAGAATTATTCCTTAAACATAGGTTTTGTGTATACCTTCAACCTGTAGTCATTGAAAAGTAAGGGAATCCCTTCCTCATCAATGGTCCTGATTTGAACAACTCCATTTTCATGACATTTCTCTATAAGGTATGGGCTTAACCATATTTTCATCAGTTTTTCTTTGAAATCCTCAAACCTAGAATAATATAATAATTCCCAATCCCCTTCTTGAATAAATTTGTCCTTGATATGCCTATCATGTCAAACATTCCTTTGCAATTGTATAAATTCAGTGTGTAGGAGGGACTGCATTCTGAATCATCCAAGCCATTCAATTGGAGCAGCCTCTCTTGTTGTATTTTGGTGAAATCCAAGTCCAATTGGGCTACCATTCTCAAAGTATTATACTCAAACTCAATAGAAAGCATAACTTTCTTTCCACAAACTAGATCATATGGAGTGAACCCAATAGTTGTCTTCAAAATGGTGTTATAGGCCCAAGATGCCTCCACTAATATGTCTGCCCAATATCTCCTATTGTTTCTCACAACTTTGGTGAGGATGTTCTCCAATGCCCTATTTGTAACCTCTACTTTCCCATTTTCCTAAGGGTGATAGACAGTATATGTTATATGTTTGATATGATGTTGCTTTAAAAGATTCACAATTAGATGTGATTTGAATTGAGATCCATTATCAATGATTATCTCCTTGGGGTACCCAAATTTGTAGAAGATATTTTACCTTAAGTAATCAACCACTTTCTCCTTTGTTGTTGCCTTAGCAGCCTTTGTCTCAACCCACCTTGTTAAGTAATCAGTGCACACAATGATGTATTTTTTTTTCCCTGATGGTGGATCAATTGGCCTAATTAAATCCATGCCCCACTTGTAAAATGGCTCCAAGGACACCTAAGGTTGTAGGGGCATTTCATCCTTGGGTGTAGGTTTTCCCATCCTCTGGCACTGATCAAATCTATTGGTATACATTCTTGCATCTTGGTGGAGAGTGGGCCAATAATAGCCAACTTGTAGAGATTTTAAATTTGTTCTCTTGGTAGTAAAATGACCTCCATAGTGCCCATTATGACAGTCCGAGAGGATGTCAAATACTTCCTCTTCCTTAACACATCTCCTTAAGATCTAATATGGTCCAAGCTTGAAGACATTACACCCAATCCAAGTGAAAGGAGCATTTTTCCTTACAATTTTTCTCTTCTCCCTAGATGACAAATTTGGGAGAAATTTTGCAGAAAATAGGTAGTTGGCTATGTCAATAAATCATGGAGAGAGAAATGAGATATAAAATAGGTGCTCATCTGGAATCTGATCATCGACCATCTTTCATCACCTAGAGGCAAAGCAAATCTAGACAAAAAATCTGCAACTACATTTTATTTTCCTGGCTTGTCAATGATAGTTAAATGAAATTGTTGTAACAAGAACAACTATCTAATGATTCTAGCATTCAAATCAGGCTTATTCATCAAATATTTAATAGATGCACGATTAGTATGCACAAAATTTTGGTATCCAGTGATGTAGTGTCTGAATTTGTTTGAGTGTACAACAGCTAGGAATTCTTTCTTAGTTATAGTGTAGTTCAATTCAACCTTAGATAAATTTTTACTAATGAAGTAAATGGAATAAGACAAATTACGATATATTTGTCCCAATGCTGCCCCCACATATTTTTAATATGCATCAACATGGATATGGAATGGAAAAACCCAAATTGGGGCCCTAAGTATGGATGCAGTGGTTAATTTCTCTTTCAAAATATCAAAGGCCTCTTGGAAACTATTTTTTCAGCAGGATTCTGAGTCCTTGGCCAGAAATCCAAACAATGGTGAAGCCACTTTACTAAAGTCCTTGATAAACCTCCTATAATATCTAGCTAAGCCCAAGAAACTCCTAACATCCCTCTATTTTTGAAGAGTAGGGACCGTTTTGATGATGGAAATCTTGTTTGGGTCCCCTTGTATTCCCTCCTAAGATATTGAATGGCCAAGGGAAGTCCCTTCATTCCTTAATAATTCACATTTCTTAGGTCTAAGAAAGAGGTTCATTTCAATGAATTTCCTCAAGACTTTTCCCAGGTTAAAGAGAGCCTCCAGGAAGTCACACCCATAGGAAGTGAAATCATCCATGTAGATCTCTACTGAGTCATGGACCATCTTAACAAAGATGTTCAGAACTTCCCTTTGAAAAGTGGCAGGGGCATTGCATAGACCAAAATGGAGGACCCTATAAGAAAAGGTACCCAAAGGACACATGAATGTAGTTTTTTCTTGATCCTTGGGGATGATCTGGATCTGATTGTAACCACTGAATCCATCCAGGAAAGAGAATAATGTATTCCCTGTAAGACCATCTAAAACTTGATGAATGAAAGGCAAAGGGAAATGGTCTTTCTTGGTGGATTTATCTGGTTCTTTGTAATCTACATAGATCCTCCACTTCACATTCTTCTTTGGGAACAAAACTAGAGGGGAAACCCACTCACTTTCTGAGATGGGGTATATGAACCTTGCATCCAGAAAAATTTTAATTCTTCCTTTACTATGTCCTTGAGGGTTGGCTTCATTCTCCTCTAATGTTAGTGCATAGGTTTCCATCCCTCCTTGATGTAGATGTGATGAGTACAAACTGATGGATGCAACCCCTTCATTCTTTTATAGTTCCAAGCAAAAAAGAATATAGTTGTTCTCGTCTTTCACAACTTCTCTTCTTGGTTAGATGAGAGAGAGGGGTTAATATTCAAGGTTCTAGATGGACCAAATTGTACAACTTTGACATGGGTGAGACTTGAATTAACTAAGCATAATTCATTCCAAGGACCTCTCTCAGCCTCTTCCACAAGATCATCAAGAAGCATGGTATTGGTGGGTTGTACCTAGAGGATATGGTCAATGAGGTCATCTTCATCAGGTTCCCCCCTCCTATAAAAACATCTAGGGTATATGATGGATTAGGTGTTGTATGATACACTTCATATTCCTCCTCCTCTTTTATCCATAGGGGAAAGTCGCACTCAATGGATGGTTGAGAAAGAGGGTAGAAAACCAATTGTTTGGACAAATGACCATTCTTAATGGCCATGTTCCTGGCCCTACAACTAATGTAAGCATCAGTAATGGCTAACCATGGTATTCCTAATATGAGAGGAGAACCATTGAATTTGGTTTTGGGCTGGAGAACCAAGAAGTTAGTAGGATACTCCTAGGAGCTAATGGAGACCATTACATCCTAAGCAAATCCCTCAGGAGCCACAGTGGATCTATCTGCAAGTTGTAGCACTGTAGTGGTATTTCTTAAGGATCCTTATACGTTTCATTTTAGCATGGTTTCTTTAGTCATCACATTGATGGAAACCCAAATATTAATAATGGTATGAGGGACAATGATTCCATCAATGTGCACATCTACTACTGGACTTCCAGTGTCTAAATATTTTGGACAAATCACTCTCCCCAACATCAAATCAAATATTTGACCAATAACATTAATGGATGGGGTGTCTCTTTTTATCCTCCTAGGGTGTTTGAAATATTTCTCTTTCATAAGATTATTATAGATGGGAAAATCCTTGGTAGCTTGGAGGAGGGGTATTTTAACACACATATTCTTGAATTCTTCCAGAAGTTCAATCTCTTATGGGGTTTGTTGGTTAGGATGGATAAATATCACAGTAAAAGGAGGTGGATTTACTTGATGGGTACTCTCTTCATTTTCCTCTTCTAGTTCCTTAGGTGGAGATGGAGGTTGGTTATCTAGAAGCACTCTTCCAGACTTGAGATTCATTTCTTGAACCTCTATATCATAGGAAGGGTAAGATGTCTCTCCATTGTAGACCTATTGTGCTTGCTTGCTATTCTGGTTCATACTGGGTTGAGTAGGCATCTAAGGTTTCTTGGCCGGAGTAGGATGAGTGAGTTGTGGTTGAGATGGTGGTTGAGGCAGTAAAGTAGGAGGTTGGTTGAGTTGAGGCCTCCACCCTTGTGATGGGTTATTCCAATGAGGATGTTGAGAAGCATATGGCTCAAATCGTTGATTGACAGGTTGGGGAGGATATTGAGGAGTATAAGGCCAAGAAGGAGGTGTGGACCATCATGGATGAGTGGAAGAGTACCAGGGTGGAAACGATGCATTCTGGTTGGGATGGTAATATGAGTAGATGCACCTTGCATGCCCTGCTAATATGGCCAAGGTCCTGTTAGAGTCGGTCTGGTCAGTCCTCCGTTAGAGATCAAAACTCTTTATGCATTTCATTTTTAGGTGTCCTGCTCCTTTCACCCAGCTGCATTTCGCTAGGGGCATGCCATAATTTGACAGAGAAGGTCATGGTAGTCATTCCCCCTCATGTATGGCTCCTGCTGGCTCAGGTCTTTTGTCAATAATCATCAAAGTCCATGACAATCAAGGTCTGGTCCTTTAAAGGACAAAAGTCATTTTCTATGGCTAGGTCTAGGGATTCATCAATTTGGTCTTTGAACATGTCCAGTAAAGCCATGCAAACCAGAGTGAGGCCCTTACACAGTTATGGTTCAGAGAGCTTCATCGTCATGTGGATAGAATTCGACTCTTCTTTAAAACTCTGTTTTGAAGAAAAGTCAAACAGTGTCATTTATGACAAAAGTTTCAAAAATGCCATCAGTTGATTTCTTCAGATGCAGTCATGGTTTCCATGGCCAAATGTCCTGTCATGCAATCCCTGTAAACAGTGCCGAAACTTTCATCATTTGAGCTAAAATTTCAAAGGGAAAGTGAAAATCAATGTGTTCTAAAGTCAGTGAAAGAAGTGCAAAACACAACAGTAAAAAAATGGGTTTTCAGAAGAAAAAATTAAACCCATATCTTCCAAGGCTATATATACATGTTTTCATCCAAATCAAGGGCATTGTGCTATTACAAGCCTTGGAGAAATGTTGCAAAGGTGTGAGTGTTCAATTGTGAGCGTTTGAGTGAGTTGGAGGCGGTTTTAGAGGGCGCAGCGCATATACCCAGGAGCGCGGCGCACACAGAGCCTGCTCGCAGTTGAAATTTTCCAAAGGCGGGGCACATACCCAGGGCATGACACACTGGGATTTGCATGTGGCGTACACAGACAAAGGGCCGAAACAAGTGCCCAATCACTTCCAAATTTTGGTGAAGCCTATCAAATTGAGAGGTAGGCCTTATAACATCACTTGCTCATCAAATTTTGTCAATGATATGGTGTTTATAGAGATTTTTGAATGCCACCAAATGCATAAAATCAACCATAATAAATCACCAAGAACCATGATGGCTAGGGTTGTTAAAATGTGTTGTTAGTGCCAAGGTTTCATTCCACCCATCATCTTCCCCTCACCTATCATTTTTCCCATCCCCCCTCTCTCATTTTTCCTAAAATCCCTGCCCTAAACTACTACCAAACCCTCTCCACTATCCCTCCACTATTTGGTCAACATGACACCCCAAACCCTA